>CAEFZY010072989.1:0-16813 GCA_903066815.1 Brachyrhaphis roseni | reverse complement strand
TATATATATATATATATATATATATATATATATATATATATCATGTACATAATTGAATTTTAAAAGTGCACTAAGCAACCTCATCCCATCATGGACCATTTATGTCTGTTGAAAGGAAACTGTTCCATTCTTCTTTCACAGGATGAGGGACTTTACTGAAGTGAAGAATCGGTGCAGCCTGCTTCACCCATTAATGCCATTTTACTAACTAGGGCATTTCATGATTTCTTAAACTGAATGCCTGGAACTAGATCAAATTAGATTCTCTCTTACAGTTGTGACTGACTGGTACTCGATTCAATTTTATTGAATCTGTTTGTTTTTCATGATCCTACCAGAAGAACGTTTTCACATTGTGTCATGTTACCAACACAAACTTCATTGTATTTTATTGGGATTTTATGTGCTAGGCCAACAACAAGGAGGTAAAATATCAAAGATGAAAGTGTTGGTGACTTAAATTCCTTCGATGTTACTTTGTTTTCCATAGACGTTCACCATTACAGGAGGAGCAAATGGACGCTTGAGGGGATCCCTTTTTAAGACTCAATCAGTCCTTTGTAGGGTCCGCTGACCCAGAAAATGAATTTCAACAGCTCGAGGAAATGATACTCCGTAATCACCTTACTGGCAACACAGAGGAAGGAATGCACATGGGATCTCACACATAGTTGCAGAGCAGGATACTTCAGTATCCTGCTCTGTATGTATACTGAAGTATACATACAGTTGCAAAATGGGTCCTATTTCCAATATATCCTCAAGGTGAAGCAATTTCCCATAAGATAATGAATGAGAAGACATTAAATCATGTTTTTGTCTTGTAGGTCATCAATATGTTTGCTTGCTCTAGTGTTCCCACTTTCAACTAATACCTTCTTTTTATGTTTCCCACACATTCCTGTCATATATCAGAGCATTCTGCAGAGATGAGAGCAGGTATATCACATGTCCTTCGCACTGCTTTCCCGTGGGAGATGTGGCACACTGGTAAAAGGAGCCACAACGGTGCACAAGTTTGTTTTTTTGTTTTTTTATTTAATCAAATTTTTTTCATTAACACCAGTAATTTCACTCAATCTTGATGTATTCCTCTATTATCCAGAAAAACCTCACCTTACCTGATTTTTGTTTATGATTTTAAATACATTTTAAAGACGTTTAAACCCTTTTACACGTATACTTGAAGTGAAATCACACTGCACAATTTTACAGATACGTGTTAAATTCTCTTTCTTTCAAGTCTTTCTGATTTAAAAGTGGCTGATCATGCCACTGATACTCATTGAATTATAGTTATGTCAGAGAGGACATCTAATCTGGGAGGGTCTCAGTGAAAACATTGTGTCTCTGCTATGCTGTTACCTGCTTCATTGCATAACAAGTGGTTCTCAATGGGCCATTCATGCACTTGACATTTAAAATCTTTGGAGGAACTGCTTTGCCTGTACTGCTGATTGATTGAGTTTGGTATTAAGTTTCACACTGAGAACTGTTGCGTTATAAAGATATTGTGGCTGTTATTTTTTGCTGGGAGGGATTTTATATTGATACAGTTCCTCTCAAACGTATTGACACCATTTAAATTTGTGTGGTTACAAACGAGTGTTAATTTTGTGATTTTTATGTGGCAGACCAACATAGTAGTGATTATGGTGGAGGTCTTCACTCTCACTCTCACTCTCATAAATACAATCCAGAGCAACTAACTAAACTTCAAGAAACTTCTATTTAGTAAATGGTTTCTCTTTATTCTGAGGAATGCTGTACTGCCTGAAAAGCTAGAACTGCATGGATACTGTGCTATCTTATAGTAAGGGGAGTTTACGCGTAGTCAGAATATAATACAAATGGCAAAACAAAATATAAAAACAGAGAAAAAAATATATCTGCTATCCATCAAAAAATTTATAATCTGGGATAATGACTATATTGTAATGGACATCAATTTATAACAAAAGGGCAAAAGGGGAGTCAATGAGAAAGCAATGTATATACAATGACACAAGTAAACTAAAATCAAACTCATCTTTCAATAAGCAATGTTTTATTGAAACAGAAATTGAAAAAAGTCAAACCTATCTGGTTTCACAGAATAGGTAAAATTCTAAACACCCAAGAAAAATCAGAGTTTGTCTTTTAATTGCTGTTTCTCACAGAGTGATGGGCCTGAGACAAAGCATAATGATCAAACCTCAATGATCATCACGCCTAGTGAACTCTGCCTTGACAACCCTTTCTGTCTAGCCAAGTTAGAGAGTGACCAACTATTATAAATACATTTCTTCTGAGAAAAATCTGCTTTGCATTTCAGTGAAGTCTATCAATAGTAGAATGAACCTTACCAGGAGGCTTACAAGCTTTAAATGTGAGAGCAGATGGTAAAGGTAGGCGATAAAGTTTATGGTGACGTCCCCAGGCAACGATATGTAACGTGACATAAACCACCGTTGTTATACTTGGTTTGAGTAAATATTATTAGAAAATAGAAGATTGTAAATGTGTCTGCCTTGTTCAGTCTTCCTGTTAATGGCTGGTGCTTTACCATTCCAGCCATTATACCATAATACTCTATGTATTATGGTACAATTTTATAGAAGAAAATTGAGAAGCAAATTGTGGTAGCAGATGCCTCTATCAGGTCACTTTCCGTACTGCAGCATTTTTATTGGAGGGGGGGGGGAATTTTGCCACAGAATAAAGAAAGTAGACAAAAAATATATTTCTATTCAAACTAGAGACTGATTTTGAAATCATATATTTAGAGTGTTTTTCTTACGCTGCTGTGCAGCTAAATTATAACAGAATATTTTGTTTTACAGTGCAGAAACAACCAGTCACAAATGCTCTTTCCTTTGTAGTGGCATTAACTAAGCACTGTTGTGCCACTGCTGAAAACTAAAACTTTTATGTGATGCTGAATTTTCCGTTGGCCTCTCTTACAGTGAAGTGGTGCACTGATGCCACCTAGGGTTCAGGCGTCTAACTGACATGACCCAACATAAGAAATATATCAGAGGAAGACGACTGATACTGAACAAGTTGCGTTGGTTACAGATAAAAGGCGTGTCTAGTAAAATAGGAAACTACACAGCCTGCCTTGATCTCAAACAACAACAAAAGTAAGGTAAGGTGACTTTATGGGTAAAGTTGTGTTGTAGATAAGAGAGAACAGATTGTGTTTAAAATATGTATATAAAATCCGATGCATGCAAAAGAACTAAAAATATCGAACATTTCTTGAAAATACTTAAAAATCAATTACTGATACAGATATTTTAAAAAGTATAATTAAATACTAATAATGAACAATGAGTAAGATAAAATATAAGTAAAAAGTGTCTCCAGAATCTAAGAACAAGTGAGAAAAGAATACCACAATTAAGTTAAGACCTATTTCAAAATAAGATTTCAGCATGGACAAAACTGTCCCTGTAATATTTAGTCTTCATACTACAACCAGACTGATGGACCAAGTGAGACTTCCAATCAGCCTTCCTGTCCATTAAACCATGGGCGAAGGTTTGGGTATGGACGGTCGTGACATGTCACGACCGATATTCAAGGGATATAAAATAGTCCCGACCAATTTTTGCCATATTAATAAAAAAAAAAAAAAAAAAGACATATGTATTTTTTAACAAAAACAAAATAAATAAACGAAAATCTACATTGATTAGTTTAATATTTCAATATACTAAATTCGCTGTTATGAACTATGACGACCCATGCCGCTATTGGCTCAAAGAACGTGGATCTACGGAACAGGCGGAACGGAAGCTTGATTATGGTTGGGGGGAGGGGGTTATTAAGCCAATGTGGTGCCCCCCCCACCCCCAACTGGTCAAAAAGGGGCAGTGCACTGTGCCGCGGTTGGTCCTCATGTATAGTCCGGACCTGGTTTGCCGGGGGGTTGGTCAGTAAGTTGTAAGGTCCCACCAAAACTTAGACCAAACCTACGCCCTTGCATTAAACCAACTGGTTCGGTGAGCTACTCTCCATCAGGGACAGGCTTTCAAACTGTTAGTCTATACAGAAAAAGTTAAAACTGACTCAATAACAGCTCTGTTAGGCAGTGTAAACCTGATTTTAAACTGCTGTGTGAGTTGCTTATAAGTCTTGGATTGCAAATGTAAATTTGCAGGGTTTTGCAGGGAAGAATCTACAGATTTTAAGGAAGGTAAATTTATCAAAATGGTTGAAAATGAATGGATGAGTCAATTAGGTCCACAACAGTTCAAATGGTACAAAAAAAAAAAAAAAAAAATCTCACTGGACAGAGCAGTCACAGCACATAATGAACTGAAATTAAATCATTTTCTGTCCCCCTGTCCCCCATTGTAACTCATATCACAGCTGGTTTATGAGCAGGTAACATTAGGTTTGTGGAAGAGCTCTGATTTCAACACTGATGAAGATTTATATAACATGCATAAAGCATGAGTCTTTGTCAGGAAATCAACCTGAACTCCAGTGGTTCTGCAAAGAGGAGAGGTCAATTATCCAGCCAGAATTATTCCAAAAACTTATTCAGATTTGCAAGTGGTTGAATGTTACCTGCTAAGAGTCAATTAACCAAATAACATTTGCAGTGTATGTACAATTGAAACCACATATATTTATATGCATAAAGACACCACCTTCTTTTCTCTGACACTAAACTTATCTCAACTTAATCCAGTTAGGTTCATTCTGTGAAATTTATTTAACTTTCTACAAGTTCAGAAGTTCACACAGCTTTCCCACATATTTGGTAGGATTGCATTTTATTATCTCTGTTATTATTTAAAAATAAAAAAGCTGTAGGCTCTTTTACAAAGTTTATTTACATTTCTGGTGTTAATTGCATAGCTTATTGGTTCAATTTTAAAGTGCGCTGATTAGAGAACATCCAGAATAAATTCCAACTTGTATATCATTCAGTCATATCACAGTTGCATGTTGTACATTATTCTATCCTGTCAAAACTTTTATTGGTTTTGCTCATTTGTGCCCGGGCAAAAGCGCAGTTATTTAGCTGAACACTAGGTGGCATCAGTGAACTGCTAACCAGTAAAAGAAACCCAAGAGCCATAGGAAAACAGCAACAACTTTTAATATTGTTTCTTTCCTTTTCTTTTCTTTTCCATCAATAGGACCAAGGAGTGAACTCTACCTAACAGAGGGTTTATTGTCTTCACCATAATCCAAATATAATCTAGTTTCTAGTTTTAATATGACTATTGGTTTTGTCCTGTTAAAAGAAGATTTTTTTTATTCAAAAGCTATAGCGGCACAGAAAAAGAAGAACATGGAACAGAAAATATTTTTAGTTCAAAGAAAGATAGGAAATTATGTTAGAAATTGTTAAAGAACTGATATCCGATATCTATTTTGAGCTCGTTGAAATGACAAAACAAAACAAATGAACACATGATGAAACGGTATCGAAAGCAAGAAAAATCTATATAGAATTCATGTAAATAATCACAACCTATAAAAATCTGCAACTAGCCTATCATGTTCAAAAAGTGATAGGAAGAGAATAAAGTCTTATAGACTCATTATCTAAGGTTTCTATTTTATGATATACTTTGAACAGAGACATTGAAAGTATTTACAGACATATTCACATAAATTGCTCTGCAAAAGCATGATACCTCCAACACCATATTTTACCATGAGGATGATGTGTTCAATGTGATTTGGAGACTAAATGTCTTTGTCATTAATAATATTTTGCATGTAGTTATTTTGAATTTCTGTTTCATCTGAACAGAACACTCTCTTCAACATATTTGCTGTATCCCTACAAGACTGGGAAGGAGGTTCGCCCAAACTGTCTGAACAGCAGAGTGTTTGGAACAATGTTCGACTCACTCTTCCATCAAGGCCGGATTTGTGGAGTGCATGACTAATATCTAATAGTTGTCCTGTCAACAGATTCTTCTGCTTGAGCTGTGGAGCTCTCCTCTAGAGTCACCATCGGTCTCTTGGCTCCTTTTTTGATTAGTGCTCTCCTTCCCAGCCTGTCAGTTTAAGTGGAAGTCAATGTCTTGATAGGTTTGCATTTCTACAAAACATTACCTCCGAAGGCAAAAGGTTGCACTGTGTTTTATTTAGAAGTTTGGTTGTGAACACGCATTTATTGTATGAGTCATTTCTATTTGTTACAAAGAAATTAAATAACATAAAGTTACATTTTCTGCTTCCCTTACCTAATCTCTTTTACTTCAATTGTGATTCTAATCATTCTTTTTTTTATTCTTTGAAGAGAAATGAAAATGAACTAAAATAAAATTAGGTACCTCAAAGGTACATTTTAAAAGTATTTGAAAAAATTATTATGTTGACCCCAGTAAATTGTGATTATTTTGTTATTGAGCTGTTAAAATTTTAGATATTATTTTTAAGTGTTTATAAGTTAATAATTTTTTCCTCTTTTTTTTTTTTTTACATTATAGAACAGAATGTTCTGCAACTGCAACATTTAGCAAAAAAAAAAATATATATGGTTATGTGTTAAAACTATTTCTGGCTATCTTAATGTTTCACCTTTGTTCCTTTGACGTTGCACTTTAATTAGGTGTTCGTCATCCAATTCATTCCTTTTGGTTAAGAAGGGCGTCTTATTAGTTGAGGCAGAAATATTCATTTAGGTGCAAACAAATTTTTCTAAGTACAATTAGATCATTCATTATGCTTTACTGTTGAAATTAGAGCAGCCTAGGGTCACAAACAACTGTAGATGCAACATTGTATATCCCTCTGCTTTTAAGTTTTGAGCAAATTTAACAAAATAAATGTGCTCATTGCAAGGTGCTCTAGGCATTTTTTAATACTAAAGTAATATTAATAAATCATTCCGGTTTTATTGCCCCGCTTCCTTTTAAAGACGTGTTAGAAAACTTTCCCTTTAATTATGAATATTTCAAGAAATACAAAATCACAGATTGCGAGAGAATCAAAAATAGTTTCCTCCTTTTCACCACTGAATATATCAGAACTCGCAGCCTATAATTTACCTCCAGATTTCCGCTTTTATTCTCCACGTCTCGGAGCACCGTTTCAGTCTCGCCCACTCGTTTGACCTCTGGAGGAAATCCACGCAATCTGGTAATGATGTCACTTTTCCGAGCCTATCACGAGCAATTAGCGTTTTGCACAAGGACGTGCACACAGACTCATACAGAGGCACGTAAATACACATGTGCACACACACTATAATTAAGAAATACTTATATAAACAGAGTAATATAATATCTTAAAACCCATTTTGAGAGAGCTCTGAAGTAAACCTTCAGCTTATTGCATTTGTCAGCTCTCAAAAACTGAATGGTTGTGTTTCTTCACCCCATTGCTGAGATTTTTTTTTTCCTCTTTCTGATGAAACGTTGAGCAGAAGATGAGTGAAATCTTGCCTGCTCCGATAAAGAAAAAGAGCTTGTCAGGACGAGAGAGAGCAGGCCGAGGTGAGCAGAAGCAAGCAATAACATTTTTTAAAAAATTCATCAAGGTCCTCTTTTTCTTCTTCTTAGGGAGGGTGGGTATAGAATAACGGTGCTGTGACCGTGTGTCTCGTCCTCATGACAGATTGACAGAAGCACTATTTCTCCTCCGTCCTTTATTTCACAGATGAATACACTTCTCTCCTAATGAGAAAGAGGAGAAGCATGTAAGTGATACAGAAAAAGGAAAGATCTGGTGGGATACAAGCCAAGAGGGTTGAGTTAACATTTCAGTGACATTAAATAAGCTCAATATTTGTGGTTAAAGTTTTGAAAGCTGGAAGTTGTCATTAATCAGTGAAGCAGGCCTTGTGCTTTTTATCACAGCAGTGTTGTCCTACAATGGAGACTGATTAATGAACATTTTATTGCACTACAAAAACTGTCTTCATATCAAAATTGTGAAAACCTATTTCATAAGATCAAGAAAGAAATTTTTTAATGCAGAGATTATGGCTTACAGAATCATGGAAATGCTGCTGATTTGACAGTTGTCCAGCAGCCATTGTTACATTCTAAAAAGTGGTTAAGCTACAACCAAGATCCTCTCTGAGGATGCTGGCTGTTCTGAGTGCGGAATCCAAGTATATTTGTGAAACGTTTAGAGGAACGAAAAACTGTGGTGCACAAGCAACTGAGATAACCACAGCCTTTAGAGAAATGGGAAGAAAATGTTTGTGGCAGATGAACAAGCCTGAGACTGCAGCTAAACTCAAGAGTTTCACGAACTGCATGGACTGTAAGTGATGATTTGGGAGCCACGTCATCTGCTGCTGTGTTTTATCAAGTCAAAGGCCAGACTGGACATCTACCCAGTATTTACTGCTTCCCTGTGCTGCAAAACTTGATTGAGGTGCTGATGTTAGACTTAGCCCCTGGTCACACTGCTAAAAATAACAATACCTGTTTTAAAGACCATGAGGCTTACCTGGTTATCAACCTCACCTGACCTGGACCCCAGAGAGAATTAGATGCATCTTGTAAAATATTCACCTTCATCCATACGAGCAGTTCACTTGTTACTTTGCTCACTTTTTAAAAACACAAACCTTTGGTTATGAGGCATCACAACATTTTATCAACATTTTATCTTCCACCTCAATTTTATTAGATTAACTAGTTTATTACTTTAACATGTGTCCCAGCATGTTTAAAAGCAGATGAAAAGATTTCAATTGATTTTCTGTGTTTGACTCATGAAAAGAGGAAGACTTTTTGTTTAAAAAAATGGGATGATGCATATGTAAAGTTTTTGAATAATCGATAAGTATTTTAAGTCATATCATTTTAAATACTACAGTGGTCAGATAGCAATCTTGGGGGAAAACATGTTTGGCTGTGGATATTGTTCAATCCCTATTTTTATTATTTTTTTCTAGAAGCTGTTTCCTCTACCTGATTTTGATTTATAGTTGTCATCTTCCTTAATCCAAATTTCCTTTTGCTTGCTGACAGATTCTTGTGTGTTTTGTTACTGCCATCTGCAAAGTTTACTTTCAATCAATGGTGCTCTGAGCGTGCTACAGCAGAATACTTGTGTTAAATAAAAGTCCTGTGCTTCTCATAACTCCTTAACGCCTCCCTGTGCTGGATTTGAATCATCTCTCCTCTTTTCTTGTTAGGACAGTTTATCACTTCAATTTATCTCAGCCCCAAAGAGACACTTGTGAAAGTCATGTATATTCCTGTAAGCATGAGTAATGCACTGAGTCAAGAATTTGTCAGCTTATATGTAATGATACCTATTCCAGAATTCTCTGTGTTTTAGAACTTACTCACCAAAACTTTCTGTAAAATCAATTACACCCATGGGAGAAGCAGTTTATTTTCATGATTTATTTTTTTTATCAAATTCCTTCTTCAGATGTGTTACCTTAGATTATGTAGAGCTTCTGCAAAACCTTCAAGCAAATGCGCAAAAATCGCTGAACCTGAGTACATTGGTATGGTGAGATTTGATTATCAAAGCGTGGCAGTTATCATTTCAAGACATGTTGTAAAACCACAGGGTCTGGGCGATATATTTCAATTATGAGCATTTTTATGTGCCTGAGACGCTACCTGCACAACCACTGCTTCACCTGCTGAAATGAATAAAAATTATCTCTATGCAGATTTATACTGAAACCAGCCACACCAGTTAGCCACACAATGCTTTCACCATCATTTCAGTCAACACCAGAGAGAAGAAATGATGATAAAAAATCCCATTGAGAGATTGTCTAGGTGGGTTGAAGTGCTATGATTTCAGACTGCTGTGTACTGGGAAAGCAGTTAAGAGTTTAAGATGATGCAAGCAGAATATGACATTTATTCATTTCTGTAGCAAATATGCAAGGGCACAAATCCAATGTAATAACTCAAATAGGAATAGAAACACATTTGTACCAGTTAAAAATCTGAAGTTTCTTCCAACCCTGCTTTTCCATCCATAGCAGTATCTGTTGTTGTTTGGAGGTCACTGCAGTAAAACTCTGGCTATAACATGTAGGGATTGAATCCCTTGTAGCCCAAATGTAACTTGAATATTTAAACATTTATGTCAAAGTCTGCCAAAATCTCTCATAATGTAATGTAATCTTACCGATAGCTAAAAAAAAAAAAAAACCTTAACGGTAAATGCATACTTCATTACCCATGTACTCATTACCCATGTATATTTTACTCATTTTGAGTCCAAACTGACTCAAAATTTTGGTCTCAAAATTAGAACATGGCTTCCAATCTGTACAATTGGAAGCCATGTTCTAAATTTACAATTTTTAGTTGTCAAGGCAAAGGTACATTGTAAATTACAAAGAGAGAGAGAGAGAGAGACAGAGTTGTGAGTAAACAAATGAGAATGTTGAATATCTAAATGGACAGCTGTCTTTTGCAATGAACTGTAAGTGTAAGGCTCAAAGACAAACACAACAACTGAATCCTAGAGCATCACAGAAATGCTACAATATTTCTACGTCTGCATACTAGCAATTCAACACAGTGGGTTTGTTCACTTGGACTGGCCTTTGCATTTGTATCCTGCCAGACCTGGACTGGACAGCAGATTTACAAGCCAGCATAGCTATGCAGATGTGGAACCAAAGAGCGAGTGTTATTTTGTGTCCCCCAGTGTCCAAGTGTACTGTCTTCTGTCCTCGTGCCCCCATCCTCACGCCTCCAGGTCTCCCAACCACTCCAGCTCCTCTTATTCTACCTCTCCATCCACCTCACCGCAGCATCCCTGCTGGGTGGTGCTTGTTTATCTCTTCCAAGGTTGCCATGATTAATGAGGCCCTGAACACATCCCCTATTTCCCTTGGACCCAGGGAGCCCCACAGCTGAGTAAACAAGCCCAGCCGCTGTGCTTCAATCCCGGCTCTTAGCTCGGTTGACCATGGAATCCCCCCAATACAGGTAGCGACACATAAGAACTGTTTGAACCTTTTCTATTTCACTGAGCATTTAGATTTACAGCAGTGATGAAGATCCAACAGATTTATCAGTCAGATTGTGGGTAAATGAATCTAAAAAAAACATCTTCAGCAATTCCTTGAACATGTGTGGCACATGCATGTTGGCCTTCTGGTCAGCAAGTTCACAAAAGACCCAGTTTCCTTAGAAAAAAAAGCTGATTTATCACTTTCTTCAGGTTCTGTTGAATGTAAGCTGTGACAAAGTTTGCGGTTTCGTACGTCCTCAGAGCGTGTTACATCATTAAAAATACACAAATACATGACATGAAATGGATCTGTGAAGCGGCAAGTAAAAATGACAAATCCTTTTGGCTTAAGTGAGGGTTTCAGTGTAATCAGTTAAACAAACATGCATCCTTTCAAACTATTTAAGAACAATCACATGAAGAGGATCTGTTTCTGATGAAATCCAATTGCAAAAAATCATTCTACAACAAAGTGAAAAAAGTTGCCTTGCCAAAGGTTTCTTCTCTGTTGGCTTTTTTGCTATTCCCAAATATCTTAAATGATCGCATACAATTTTATATCATACAGAAGCTAAACAGAGTAAAAACAAATGTTATTTTTAAAATTATTTTCTAAAACTGCTATTGCATCTTTTAAGTCTGTGTGGAGGAATTTGGCTACACTTTGCTTCAAAAGTTGGAAAGTTGGTTGTAATTCAGTAGGTAATAATAATAATAATAATAATAATAATAATAATAATAATAATAATAATAATAATAATAATAATAATAATAATAATAAACTGCCTGGCCAGCAATTTGTGAAATTCAGTATAACTTTCTTCATTAATGGCCACTTTCAGAGTTATAAGAACACAAGGGTGTGAGATACTTTAATACTTTCCATATGAAGAAATTCTTCATGTCAAACTTGATGTGCAGCTTTGACAAATTTCCCCTATACACAACTTTAGTCTCCAGTTGTGCCTCCCCAGAGCTCCCAGTTTGTTTAGGATGAAACCAGGTGCCAAAAGCTTGTTTGTTGTGTCAGGCTGGGGTGTCAAATTTTGTGTTCAAGACCCAGCAGGGATACTTTCACTTCTAACAGTCCTGACTTGGACTTAACAGGTCTTATGTCCACCACTATCCATTTCTTTAGTGGCATGAGAGGCTTTTATTGAAGTCGTCTCATGTTTGGAGCCATTTGTTGATATTCAACCCACCTTTTGGAAAGGCTTGCCTTTGAGTTAGCAGTCTTTTATTAACGCTAAACATACATTCTAAAATAATTCAATGAAAAAAGAAAAAAAAATCCTACATTTTGGATAATTTTTTCTCATAATATTTGTTAAATAAAAGTGCACAATAGTGCCAGTTATAAAGACAAATGTTTAATTCTAGTTTTATTCAAGAATTGTATTCTTCAGCATTGGATTAATGTAGACTCTAAGTTGTTTATCTACAGTCCTTTGCAAAACTACAAAATGTTCCACTTTTTGTCAAGTTACAACCAAAATATATGGTATGTTCTAAAGTTTGTTTAGTTTTTTTTGTGATGGACCAGCACAAAGTAGTGAATAATTGTTAACTGAAAAGAAAATATGACATGATTTGGTATTTTATGTACAAATGAAAACAAAAATTAAAAATGAGTCAAGGAGTTATTTAATTTACGAGCTGTGTACGTAAAGAGACTGATATTTTTTATTGTTCTTGAAAATAGCTCATTCAGATTGGAAATCATGCTTGCAAAAACTATTTTTAAGTATTTCCACAGATTCTCAATTTAATTAATATCTGGACTTTGACAGGGCCATTCTAAATTAGGGCTGTACTCTGACCTGATTTTATTACTCAACTCACAATTTAAGGTTGTTTTGCTGGATGGAGAACCTCCTTCCCAGTCTCAAGTCTTTTGCAGCCTCTTACAGTTTCTTCCAAACAAATTCCTCTGCATTTAATGCCACCCATCTGCATTTAGCACAGAAATGCAGATGGGTGGAAAACTTTAATTTTGATCTAATCTAGCCAGATAACCTCTCTATATATATTTAATATGTTCACTACATATTAACAGTACTTCTTATGTTTGTCTTGCCACACTTCACATTTTGAATACAATCATTATTTGGTTAGATTTTTATAGGAAAATCATCAGCTTATGGCTTACAGCAACACAGTGGGCCATCTTTAAGTAAGTAGGCTTTATCTCAATAAGGTCTCACACTGTCCAGTGGATGCAGGTGATGATTGATTAAACACAAAAGACAAACACATGCTCTAGTTTCTTCAGTGATAATGGTTCTTCTTACTGAGTGTTCCACTGAGTGGCTCACAGAGTGATGATGGTTAAATGTGTCCCCATCAGTTATTTTGACTTTCTCTGCATGCTGGGAGTATGTAACACACGTGTGTGAGTGCATGTTTTCGTGTGAGTCTCAAGAAGTGCTACAGAATCCCCTGGTAGCTGGTGCCATGATGTGGGATCAAGGAAAAGTGCAAGTGTGTAATGGATACAGTTGTCTCCAGTATCAAGGCCTTGTTTCCAGGAATGAATGACTGACTGGTTGGTTGGTTGGTTGGCTGACTAACTGAGGGCGCCTGGCCTGTCTGTTCCCATGTCTACCCATCTGTCTCTGGGCTCAGTTTGGAGAGGTGTGAGATGAAGAATAGGGAGCCAAGCAGATGTACAGCCATTATCCTGATGACGTGGTTGAGTCCTGGTCATGTGGATGTGTGGGAAGGCAGAGTCATACAAAGAACTTATGGACATTGGTATTGGAAGAGATAATTTACAAAGAAAATGTCAAAGTATTTGTTTCACTTAAACTTTTTCACACATTGTTACGTAGCAACCAGAAACGTCAGTGTATTTTATTGAGATTTTATGTGTTAAGCCAAACCAAAGTAGGTTATATTGGTGAAGTGGAAGGATACGGGTCTTTCAATTTGTTTTACAAATAAAAAATAAAAAATAGAAAAAAATCAGGAAAGTGTGACGGGCATTTTTCAAGTCAATGTTTTGCAGAATATGTCTCTGCAAGCCTTGCTTGAATCTGTTGATTATAACAATGGATTATTTTTCCTCAACTTCACAGTTCTGTAGCACTTGGTGATTATCTGTTAAATATAATCCCAATGTAATTCATTGGTATATCATTAGTAGTTTGTTGTGGTAACTTGAAAAAACTATTGAAAAGTTAATTTGCAAGGCACTGTATACAATAGTTTGATGGATATGTTTATTTTTAATAGTAATGCAAAAGCAAAAGCCAAATATTTTTATAGGTTCTCTTTAATGGGAAGCAGTTCCAGTGAAATCTCCTGTGAGAAAAGTTTGTGGATTATGCACAGCAGCCAAGAAATTGTTGTTGGAAAGTTTATACTATTAAATTGTCTCTGTTATCAGCAGCAAAAGGGAAAGTTCTATTTACCTACAGCGTTTTGGTTTGGAGACAAATCTCGAGGATAAAGACAAAAAAAAAAAGCAACAACAACAACAACAAAAAAATAAACTTAATTTATAACAGGGCAGAAAAGAATACACTTCACCCAACTTGCCTGCTGTGTTGGTCAGAACAGCTGATGGTACAAAATTGCAGCCTCGCCTCTGTCAAACTGCTCCAGGGCAACTATAGCTGCAGTTCAGCATCAGCAGTGTGTGAATGTGACCCTTGAGAAATAAAGAGCAATAAAATTGTCTATTATTATATCAGACTTGTTGTCAAAACTTTAGAACTTTTTGCTCGAGGGGTTTACTACTATCTTGACAATTGTTCTGTGCCTCTCGTAGGCTTTTGCTAGTTTCTTTAAAAACCTCCCCAGGTCCCTAGGAAAACTGTTCAACCACTTTCAATGTTTCTCAACTGCATGGGACTCCTCTAAAGATTCAATCAGATCTTTAGAGGAATCATAGTCGTCAGTTGTTCCTGATTAAGGAAGAAGCTCAGTTCAGTCTTGGGAGTGAGAGAAGCATGCAGTTCAGGTTTTCATCCTTAAACAAGTAAATAAATCAGAATCTAGAAGCCGCCCTCTCCTGCGTGGTCAGTGGTCTTTCCCCATTTGAGTCTTCTGTTGACTGCCAACCTCCATTATTTCCATTAGATGACAATGGCATTTAAGTTACATCAATCTAACGTCATGTCTGTAGCTGACTTAGTGTTCTTCAAGATCGTTTGCATTTCCTCAATGTTAGACCCACACAACAACTGTTTGATACACCATCATACCTGGCAGGACAGCAAATGAAAGCCTCTGTCAAGTCATCGTTTTGTTCTGTGAGCTACATATGTTCATTACAGCCATGATCAGCTTAAAATTTCAGCTGGTGAGCCTGGTAACACAGGCTGGTTCAACCCTGGTAACTCCTTACTCTTATTCTTGAGAGTAAGGAGTTAAAGTTAACGCACCAGTTAAACCAACTTGGTAGTCATCAGACAATATGCATGTATAACTTTAAAGGGAAATCAGGGATTGTGAACCAAGTTTGACATTGTACAAAGACAGCAGAACTCCTCTAGAGTCCGCCGATTGTTAAGAGTTTGATGAAGGTAATAGCATGTTGAGTATAACACACCAGAAACATGGCTCATGTCAAAAGCTCTATATCCATTTGGACACCTTGCCAGCATCCCTTAGGAAAAATATCACTCGTCTCACAGAAGTGAATGTCAGGAACTGCATGCTATGACCCTTTTAATCTGCGACCCCAGCTACAATGAATTCAGAACTATGTTGTGAAAGGACAGCCTGATTCATAATTTTCTGCCAGTTATTTCCTGTCAAGCTTTGACAGATTATAAGTATTACAGTTGTATTTTCCTTCTTTCTGATATTTTCATCAAAACATTGTTATTTAAAAAGATTTACATCTTATGTCTGTGAAAACAGCTGGTATGAGTTTGGTTTGCTGAAATTAAGGTGGGACATAGAAAGGATATGATGGGATCTGCGGGTGTGTATGCTTGAGTGGTTTAGTGCACGTCCCCAGCTCGCAAATCTGATTGCACTTGTACGTGCATGTGCATGAATTGAGCATCTTTGGCCAGTGAGTGGGAGTGTGTCAGGCAGTGTGTCTGTGTATTGTTCTATGCATAGTCACATGTTTGAGAGGTCAAATGAACGCGGCCTGTCTGTCTGAGGTCTGCCTCCCCATGAGTCCTGAGGTGCTGGCTGGAAAAGCTCTCTGATGCTCTTCCTCTGTCTTTCATTCCCACTGTCCGCTGCTCTCCCTCTCTCTTTCTCTCTCTGTCAGGCCGGGAGAACACAAACAGAGGTGCTGCCTTCGTGAGGCACAAATCCCCACTTCCTCTGAAACTTCCAGCGCCGCTTTTTTCCTGTCCAAATTCCACAGCCATTAAACTTTCCTGGCTGGAATTCAGAAAACAACTCAGTAGAGAGAAATATGGAGGAGTGGGTGGAGGTTGGGGGATGAGGGACTGGATGGGATGAGGGTGGGAGGGGTGCAGTCAGAGCTGCCCTCCCTCCCTTTCTCCTTCCCCCTTCTGTCTCCTCTCCTCTGGATATCATAGATATGTGCTCCCGCTGACTACCTAAAATAAAGATCTGACTTCATACTTGTTTTTATTGCTGATCAGGTTTCCCTAAAAGTGTCTACTGGTTTTTGCTAAGGGTCAGGCAAAGGTGCCCTTGCTCTACATCCTCTCCAATCCCCAGAGCCCGGATGATATAAACCATGGTCAGATTAGTCTAAGGTAAATATTCAGCACAAGGCTGTGATCTTTGGACTTTATTACTTCTGGTGCTGCTTTGGTTCACCAGTGGTAGTTACACAACACAAACAACATGGCCTCCCACTCAGCAGGCCAGCTGAGGGAGAGGTGTTGCTACCAAGTAATTGTGTCAAGCTATTTACGTTTGTTTGACACGACCACTTAATAAACCTAATAAATGAACTTGGATAAAC
>CAEFZY010072984.1:0-16322 GCA_903066815.1 Brachyrhaphis roseni | reverse complement strand
TAATAATAATAATAATAATAATAATAATAATAATAATAATAATAATAATAATAATAATAATAATAATAATAATAATAGTAAATTTCTGACCTAAGCAGGAGAAGTTGTGGGCTTGGTGCTGCATGCATGGCTCGCTTTGACCCGTGTCGGAGCAGAAGCAGTCCGCTGAGTCCTCCCCTCCGCTGCACTCCTCTTCGGAGGACACCGACAGCGAGCGCCTCCTCGGCGGCGACGGCCCCTTGGACAGCTCCTTGGCTCCGGAGCGCGGCTCATCGGACGCCGTGCCCAAAATGGACTGGATGGTGAAGCTGGAGACGGGGCCCGACGAGCACTTGCTCCCGCTGTCGTCTGCGCTACTCATTCTCGCTTCATAACAGTAGCGAAGTATTGACTGAATCGGTTAGTCCCGTTGGATTCCGTGATTGCTTTCTACACGACTGACGCGTAAAAATTACCAAAGCTTCTTTTGTCCGCCCAGCCGGCTTAATTGTAGCGTTTTAACACTGAAGGAGGTGGAGGTGTTTTTTCTAGAGCTCGGGGAACATGAGTGTATTCCCGGTCCTCCTCCTCACGCTCTGGATCCGAGGCAACAAAGTTGCGTTGCTTCATTTGCATGTAGGTAAGCTCCTACTGGGCCAATCGCAGCACCCAGTATGAGCCCGGAAATTTCAAACTCCTGTCAGGGTTTTGAGATGGGAAGTGGAGAGGGAGAGAGCGCTCATATGCCCAAAATTGCATATTTCAGAACTTGCGTGGAACTGTAAAATGCAATATTGATGTAGTCAAATATCTATTCATTTATTGCATTCAATGCGTAATATATAAAGTTATTTTTATTAGAATAAATAGTAAAATGTAAGTAAATAAATTATTTTGAATATATTTAGAGTGGTTATGTTAACAAAATATATGTTTTTAGTAAAAATGTTACATATTTTTCTTTTATTCTAGTGTGTGTTTCAAAACGATGACAGTCATTTGTGGATAACCTGAATTAAAACCTTTTTTTTTTTTTTGTATGCATGCCAAATTGGCTGCCGTGACAGTAACACGCACAAAGCCTTTGGAACTAAGACAAAGACCCAACTCATTTTTCCCCCCTGAAAATAATAAACTCATTCCCCGTCCATTATCTACGATTAAGAATTAATTTGATCATTACTGAGCTAATCTGCCTCGTGATGACCGCGCGTGGAGTGGAGGCCGGCTAATTGATTGACTAATTGATTGGAGGTGGTGGGAGGCTGTGGGCGCGCACGCGGCGGTGCAGGGAGCATAGTGAGCGCGCATCACCACCACCTTCTGAAAAGGTGGGAGGCTGCGCGCGCGTGCACACAGGTGCAGACAGGTGTGTAGACGCGTGCGTCTCTATTAGATTGTGTCTGCCTGCGGACACAATCTAACATTAGCACCATGCAAACAGATACGCAGCCGAACCAAGGCGTTGCAAACTTAGCTGCTGCTTCAGGCCCCCAGGCCAGCAGGGGGCCCACAAGAGCGCTCTGCTTCTCATACAGGATGTAGATCTCCAAACTTATCAACAATGAGCCTGACTTTAATTTTGCTGTAAATTTGAAGTGTAAAATTATTTTTCTTAAATATTCACAATGTAAAATCTAGATTTATTTAGGTTTTAAAAACCTTGCAAATGTGCTAGTTGTGCTCATACAGAGAAAAATCATCTCAATTTTTAGTTTTGTCAAAGTCATCATCTGTTGCAAGTATTTTGGGTTTTTATTGCTTATTTCTGTACAAATGTCACATTTTATCCAACATGTAACTAAAAGTAAAGCTGATAAATAACATGCAATGTCTGTTGTTGCTTGTAATAAATTATCAACTGAGCAAATTGAGGCTTCAAATAGATGTAATTGATGTATAGTTCGTATGACGTCTATGAATATCTTAGATTCAGGCGGAAATATTTCGTCTATGATTTGACCTCACATATGTGGTTTCATAAGCTCATTAAAGTAGAATCCATCAAATTAATTAACAATTCATAAGTACCATAAACTACAGACCAAAACCTACCTAATCTCAGTCATATGATGTTGTGATTCTATAATCAAAGCATGGAAAAAAAGACTTACTGCTAATATTAAGAAATTTCAATTTGTATGTCTTAAAACAAACTTTTGCATTCAGGTTGAATGCAATCAATTGCAGACTGGACGTCTGTTTGAGATTACCAAAAGCAGTCCAGATGAGCAAAAAAAAAAAAAAAAAAAGAGGAAAAACTTCAAAAAGAAATTTTGGCACCAAGTAGTGATCAGACATTTCTGGCCCGGGTTATCCTGCACACACACAAATAAGTAAGAGACAGGTTTGGTCGAATATGACAAATACTGTCCTGATCTCCCTCCGGTACAATGGAGCCCTGGGCAGTGGGCCCACGTTGCCCGTATCAAAAATAACCAAGCGACGTGGTCAATTTGATTGCTGGCAAAAATCCGCGAAACCAGAAGTGTTAAATACCCAGCAGAACACAATTAATGGCGCTACGGTGGCTGCCTGGTGCGGTAATAACTGTAAGTCATCCGCTTTGGTCCCCATACAATCTGGTGCCTACTCTGCCTGTCAGCGACCTTCTTCGTAACAACACAACCCGTATGTTGTTTGGACAGCCTGTGAAAAGGAAGAAAAAGAAAAAAAAACAGAAAAAAGAGAAAAGAACCTGGGTTAATTATGCAGGTGAGGTGACGCTGTTGATGCTGACATCAGATCCTGCCGTTGTCAGAGGCATCTGGAGCCGTGCGTAAATATTCTGAAGTGGCAGCAATGCGAGCAGCTGCTAAACGGTCCCGCTGAAACTCAGGGTGGGGATAGAAGGTGGGGGGGCGGAATTATACGAGGGCAGTCGAGGCGGATGCTGGATTTATGGTGGTGGTAACACATAAGGCGTGAAATCTGCAATGACACTTAAATGGGTTTATTTTTTTTATATGCCGCTTTTTTTCATACAAAGACCCGTGTCAGCGCGTCGCCGCGCCTCTTCCGTCACTTTCAGACGACTTTAACAAAATATCGGGTGACAGTGGACACGACGCGCGGCTGTGGTGTTAAGACAAAAAGAATAAATAACGCATACCACCTCGATGGGGAAGCTGACGTTTACAGGTCAGTAGTGGCAAAAGGCGAGCTGTGGTTGTTTTCTGGTACTGTGTCAACAATAATCCCCTCCCTGTGTGTCTTAAGGCCCGAGCGGCAGAGGAGCGCGCCTTCAGTTCGCGCTCTATCACAATGATAGGTGGCGCACGGCCGGCCTACCACAATAACTGAACAAGATCTTTAGCAGGAGAGAAAGCTCTGAGAAAGACAGATGAAGTTATGAGGCGCTTTGATCTGGGAATCAAGCTCCGATAAATATTAAACAAAGAGCCTTTACACGTGTGTATTATGATATATGGCGTGTCCAAGTCTAGAATAAGGAAATTACCAGAGAAAATGATATCAATAAATTTTCTAAGTATAAACGTTGATTATGTTTCGATTTTCATTCAAGAAAGCGGTGGCTGCTCCTTCCCCCCCACCCCACCCTCCTCTGTGCGCGCCTTTCTTGCGTGCGTGTGAATGAAAGAGAGAGAGGAGAGAGTTGTAAATGCAAGCAGAGCAGCCGAGCCCTGAAGGTGTACAATTTATGTAATCTGAGTGTGGAAATGAACTGGGTAATTTATTGGAAAACACAAAGTCAGGAAGATTGGATCAGCCACAGCCTATCCAAGGGCTCCTATCCATCAAGTTCCAATTAACAACCCAACCATTGAGTTTTAATGGCTTTCCAATCTACTGCCCTGATAGACTCATCAATTCCTCGGGGAGAAATTAAGAAAATCGACCGCCCCCTCGGCGTTTTGGTGTCATTCTTCACAGCAACTATATGTCAAATTAAAAACACAATTAAAATTTAAACTGTTCCAATCAGACGCTGCTCTGCAACCTATGTTTCACTTAATAGAACTTTGATGAAAATCTGATGCCCGCGTTCAATCAGGAAAGCAAATGGCGTCGGTAGAAAAACAAGATTTCCTCTTCAGACGCGTGATATGTGACGCGGGAGCGCGCGGTGAGGGCATCACCTCTGCATGGTCTCTGATTATTGACTGGCATTTATCTGTTGCTTGATACTCTACATTTAATTGTGGAGGCTGAGGGTTTTGTTTTCTGTCACATTCAAGTTTGACCGTTTTGCCCAAGCATGTTTAATGATAAAGTTACAGAAACTCAGAAGATTAGCAGTATCAGTTTCTAATTCATATTAAAAAATAGGAATATCTTCTTTAAGATTGGAGAGAATAAGCTTCAAGAGGTAGCAACATTTACTCATTCAGTTAAATTATAACTCCAAAGGAGGTCAACAATATATTCTACAATTTGTTGAAATCAAACGTCCACTGTCGCCACATGCTTTCTCAGAAGAAGGGATTGCTGCGAGACCTGAGCAACTGAATGACCTGCCTTAAATGGACAACCTTGCATCATTTGGCATTATAAACTAAATAAACTGAACTTTTGTCAAGTGTTTTAATTAAGATGGCATTTGCTGTGAACCGGCTTCATTGAAGTCAACTAAATCAATTGACTACATAGCATGTCTGTTGGAAAAACAAACCAATCTCTTGGGTCTTGACTGTCCAGGGGACATGCTCCATTTAAATGTGAGTTTGTATATTTGTGGACAATTCATTAGTACATTTGATCATAAAATGATCAAATTTGTCCTCACATGTTATGTTTGTTAAGATTCCGTTGACATTTAGTCCAATGCTTTACCAAAGTTCACTTCAATGCATGCACTGTTAGGCGATGTATCTTGAAAAACATAGGTATAGAAAACACAGCCAAACCCACCGCCCCATCCCCTGTGGTTCCCAAAGATCTTCTGGGCCCCCCCATGGATTACAATAAAATCCCCCTCGAAACAGAAAAAAAAATCAACCGGACATAAACCTATAAACATACTTTGTTTTCAAACTCCACTGAAGTTTATTTCACACTTCAGGTTGCAGCAAAATAAACTACAAACCATCTTTATAGTGAAACACTTTTGTGTAACTGTTTTGTTGCTGTTGTTTGTTTTTTTTTATCCATACCGCTTCCCGCCCCCTCCACCCCCCTGAATTGGCACTGTGCACCCCCCTAGGGGGCGCGCCCCACACTTTGGGAACCACTGGCTTAAGTAATTTTATGGTCCATAAGATGAACAAAGTGGTTTTTGCTTGTCTCTCTTTGGATATAATGCAAAAACAGCAACATTGAGACAATAAAGCTTCAAAGCACATTCATATGAAGCATGGCCATTATTACATTGGACATTTATAGTTAAGCCCTGACAGAAAGACGTAATTTTACATTTCCTAAATCACATTAGAAAACGTAAGGTCACATGAACGTGATGACCATGTGAAGCATCAAAGTTGTATGCTGGATAATGTAAAATGCTTTGCACAAGGAAAAAAATGATTTGGAACATTTTGATGGTGTATATGTGAAAGACATGTATGCTGACATATGAAACCTTTGTGATGTATTAGAGGTACCCAACAGACACCCATAAAAGTAATACTTGTGATGCCACCGTGAAACTTATAAATCACAGATGACATCTACGTGAAACCTCTAAACTTTATGTGATGCTCATCTGGAATGATAAACTTCATGGGTTTTATGTAAAGACCATGCAGAACCAAGAAAACTACTGTGATGTACAAGTAAATCTTCAAAATTATGCATGATGCACAGGTGAAAGCCGTAAATTTCATATGATTCCCGCATGAAGCCTTTAAAATTCATGTGGTGTCCATTTGACACCGATGATTTACATGTAAGGCTGATGTAAAACATAATGGGATACCCATATCAACACATACATTTTGTGTGATGCCCTTTATTTCATAGCAGCACTCCTTCTTCTCACAAGATCCAAAAAATGATCAACAGAAACATTACATGGAATTAACAAAACTTTTGAAATTATTTCTTGTGTTTGCTTTCAGTGTGCCACACCAATCATAAGTGACACTCATCTGCCCACTTTGAAAAATTCCTCGACGCATCCCTGTTTTTTGCCTCACACGGTCCGTTTTTGCGACAAAATTCTTGATATGGATGCTTTAACCTCTGCGCATGACACTCGCTAATAAAAATAACAGGTTGGCATTATGCAAGAAGTTCACTCTACTTGTGCGTTTCCCAACTGGCCCCTCAGTCCTGTGACGGGGACTGCTGAATATTATCCATTCATCTCTCCATTTTAATACAATACACTCGGTCACGTCAGTTTGTCCCTGTTTGTGCAAATGCGTTTAATCTGATTTTTTTTTTTTCCGCTCCCCCTCCCCACTCCTTTACATAAAGATGTCGCACAAATGGAAATTATCGAGTGGTGATTTTTTTTTTTTTTTTTTTTTCAATTTATGCGCCCAAATCAAGGTCATGAGCTTGGCCGAAGCAGCGCGTGAAAGCTGCTACGCTTTACTTGACGCAGCGTGCTGCAGACGTTCACAGATCGATATGTGCCAGAGGAATAATGCTATACTAATCTATTAATTTGCAGTAATGGGGCCGTGTTGAGTGTTCATGGTAAGGTGCGCGTCAATATACCCGGATGATGTGATGATATTTGAATGAACCCTCTGTCTCTTGATGAGGTCATCACAACAGAGTTCATAGTGAATGATTAGTTTCCAATAATGAAAATCATTCCACACACACACACACACACACACACACACACACACCTACACACAGTAGTAAATCTTGTATGTATGTATGTGTATATATATATATATTGAATAAATAAATAAATAAAACAATTCTGCACAACAATATTTAAATATCACCATCAGATTATCGTTTCTGCATTAGCGAGATCCTCTCTTCACCTTCCTGGTCTGAGTTCCGTGTTTTTCTCCCTCATAAACTTTGGACAGAATATGAGCATTTTAAAAAGAGATATAAACACACCATGTGTCTCTACGTCTGATCTGATTCATGTAGAAGAGGGCCTTTTCGGAAAAAAAAAAGCCCTTTGTTGTGTTTTGTATCTTCATTCAAACTTAAATAATTACGAACCGAGCTGAATAAGGTGTTCGTGGTTATAAAGGGCAAGCTTGAAAGCTTAAATAACTTTTTTAGGTGTTTTGGTTATGACATATGATGACCTTGCCATCATATGCTCCTGGTATGAGCTGGACCTTAGGAGTGCAGTGACACCTGTAGAACCTTCTGAGACAAAGTACCTGTTAAATAATGTATCTCTAATTTGAAGATTTACATCTTTTTTCTTTTTTTTTTTCACATTTTAATATGGATGGGGCTGTAATTTGGGTTACGGTACAATACTGCAGGCTTTAATTGTGCACTATTAATATTATGTTATTATTTATATGTAATCACAGATTTAAAAAAGAAAAGCCCTTACCAGCCAATTTTATAGGCTATTTTTATTGTTGCTAAATTACTTTATCTTATTTAAATTCAAGTGTTGTAATAAGCAAGCTACACATAAGTTAATAATAAGCCAGGCAAAAAAAAAAAAAAAGTTTATGGTGCAACAATACACTGAAAATAAAACAAATGAAAAAACAATTATAAATCGATATTTTCAGATTGACATGACACAAACATTAAGGACACCGACTCGTACTTAGAGAATAATGTCCTCGAATACGTTACCCGTAATTTTGGAAAGATGGTGCCAATTACGCACGTAATTGACCGAGCCACTCTTTAAGTAAAATAACGTTTTAAAATGCACAACACTTGGGCGACGGCAGAGGAGCCACCTGCTGTTTCTCAAAGAGTGAGTAAGGCCTGCTTTAACTTTTAATTAAATATACATATTTACATATTAACTGGTAGCGAGAAAACCACAAAAAAGTGTAATAAGGCAAATAACGAAGCGTAAGGAATATTTTCGATTTATTTCACAACATGATCCAGCAATACAATATCAAAACGTGTTTGTTTTTTTACTTTACAAATGAGAAGCGTGTAAGGAATTTTCTTTTTTATCCGCGTCTCATTAAATATATACATTTACTTTTTTTTTACACCAGTGATTTTTTTTTTTGTCTCATTATTTTTAATCCCTCCATATCAAAAACACAAATTGTCATTGGAGACTTGTGCTTAAGAGAACTGTCTGTGTGGAAGGAGCGTTTAAAAGAATCACCAAAAACAGAAAGCTACGTGGATATTATTTGTTGTTTTTTTTACAGCTAGAGTGTCTTGATTGTCCCCCTTCAAGCGCTTAAAAAAAAAAGAAAGAAAGAAAAAGATAAAACAAGTGTTTCACGTTTAGTGGATTCACTCATCTGACAGCACTGTCACCAGCTCTTGAAAAGGAAATAAAATTCAAATGAGGGTTTTAGGTGAGAAGTAGGTCGCCACTTTTATGTAAACAAGCCCCCCCCCCCCCCCTTTTTTTTTTTTTTTTTTTGCATCGCACAGATCTGGCCTGTCCAGTAACAATCGGGTTTTAAAACAAGGGGAAAAAATATACACTCATACAGTGGGCAGACTCCTGAGATGTCAATAATAATAATAATAATAATAATAATAATAATAATAATAATCGGTACCCTTATGGGAAATGACACATTCATCTATCTGACAAAATAAGTCCACGTTTGCCTGACAGTGACAGTCTCTTCTTAGTTTTAGTTTTTTTGTTGTTGTTGTTGTTTTTTTCGCAGTGTCTGACTTTGTATAAAAAAATATTGTCTTTCTTTTTTAATTATTTCGTGATAAGATGAAACATCAAAACTCTTTGTCGGCGGCTTTCAAACCGGTCTGAGCAGCGGCACAGACGTGACGATGGGATGGGAATAGTAGACTCCCGGGTGCGGGAAGGTGAGCAGCGGCTGGCTGACGGGCACGCTGGCCGCCGCGCCCCCCGCGCCCTCCGAGGCGGAGTTCTCGTGGTAGAGGATGGGCACCCGGACTATCCTCTGCGCCGCGGCGTGGCTCAGGTTGGCGGCCTCCAGCTCGGCGGCCAGCTGCCGCTTCCACTTGTTCCGCCGGTTCTGAAACCAGATCTTCACCTGGGTCTCCGTCAAGTGCAGCGAGGCGGCCAGACCGGCGCGCTCCGAGCTGCTCAGGTAGCGCTTCATGTCGAAGGTGGACTCCAGCTGGAACACCTGGCTCCGGGAGAACACCGTGCGCGTCTTCTTCTTGCGGCACGGCTTCTTGTCCTCGTCGCGCTTCTTCCACTCCTCCAGCTCGTCCTTCTTGGCCTCCTCCGCGTCGCTCTCCTCCAAGATGATCTCGTCGCTGCTTTTGTTGTTGCTGTGCTCGTCCTCGTCCTCGTCGTCGTCGTCTTTCGCGTCCGGCTCGGATTTGAGCACAAGGTCCGGGGAGTCTCTGTCCGTGCCAGAGGTCGGGGAGGAATCCCTGGCTCCTGGTTTCTCGATTGCTGGAATGGAAACACGAGGCAGGGGGGGGGATGTCAGAAAAATAATAATAAAAAACCATTTGCTTTTTATGCGTTTTGGCGCATTTGGTATGATCCATTCAGTAGAGTTTGGGGAAACAGTTGTCTGTGAAGCAGTTTTTCTACTCACAAATAAACACATTGTGAAAGATTAATAATAATAATAAAAAAAACAACAACTTGATTTTCAGAGTTACGTTAGTTCTTTATTCTAAAACGGACCTGTTCGGGTCAGCTCATTATGACCATACATGTATAAATCATATTTAAAAAAAAAAAAAAAAAACGGGGATGTGTAAAAAAGGCTGTCAGTGACGAAGCCTCGGGGGTGAGATGTGCACCACAAGCGCGAGGAGACAAATCAAAAGCAAGCTGCGCATCGTCGCCCTCATCCAATAGTTTCATCATGTCTGCTTCATTTTATGCACAGCGTGTCGGTTTATTGATCTATTATTCCGTGTCGTGGCATAACAAAGTAGGTTATGTAGGAGACAAGGTGTTAAATCTCCACACGCCTACAAAACCTTTCAGGAAAGCGCACGAAATGCGCGATTTCATGGGAAATCTGTCTTCTGCGGAGACGTTTTAGGTACGTCGAAACAGAATTGGCCTATTCTGTCGCGTTTATGATTCAAAATCAGACTACATAGGTATCACTCGTCTTACCTTCAGTTCTGTGCAGATGAGCCGCCGAGCCGAGGGTGTAGGGGTACCACCAGGCAGAGGTGCGCTCCAGGTAGTGCGCCGGCAGAGTGAACCGCTGCGCGGGCACGTCAAAGCGTGGAAAGTTGAATTCCCCGACCTGGGAAAGAGAAAATCCTCCCTCTAAAGCCGCCTTAGCGGAGGCGACGAGCGGCGGCTTGGGTTTAGACGGCTTGCTGTCACAGTTCAGCAGGTTCTTGATGAAGAAAGGGGAATCCTTGGCCGGAGCGCACGTCTCTTGTGTCGTCTCTGGCATCGCTGCAGCCGCGGTCTGAGGTCCAGGATTAAAAAAAAAAAAAAAAAAAATCTTATCAAAAGCAGAGGAGGGGGTGAAAGTAAAAAAAAACAAAAAAACAAAACAAAACAAAAAAAAAAAATGCTGACTTACAGGCTGTGGATATCCCAGGTACTTGGAGTTCCTGTTTTTCTAACTCGACTTCACACCCGGAGAGCGTCGTCAAAACACACTTCCTTCTCCGCGGGTGAAATAATAAAATAAAGCGCTGATACGTGTCACAAAAAGACAATCATGGGGATGTCTCATCCCGGAGTGTTTCCGTCTAAAAACGCGGGGAGGGGGGAGGAGAAGAAGAAGAAGAAAAAGAAGAAGAAGAAGGGAAAAAAAACCTCTTCGTGTCCCAGCGTGTCAGTCAGTCGGTGTCTGATGCTAATGATGAAATAAAAATGTCATCCAAGTTAAATGCGGAAAGTATAGGCGATTGGGCATGTACAATGGCAAATGGGATTAAGGGAGAGACGGCGAGGGGAGGGAGGAAAAAAAAGAGGGAGAGACCATCCTCCCCTCCTCTCCCCACTCCGTGCGCCCTGTGGCTGCAGGCTGTGCTCGCTCCCCTGTTATTGGTCTCATACAGTACAATTAGCGACAATTGAACAGCACCAAAAGGAAGGATTTGGACCCGTCTCCCAAGGAACAAAGACTGCATCACTCACAGAAATCTACCTCTATTTCATCTAATATAAAGGCGTGTGTGCTTTAAGTCTCTTCAAAAAAAAAAAAAAATTCTTTCTTCTAAATTTCTAAATTTTGATGTAATTAAACTGCTTTTTGAACGAGCATTAAACATCATAATTGGGTGATGTGAGGCTGTTGTTTCAAAAAGTCTATTTAATTGAAGATGCATTTCAAGAATCCCCTGCATGTAGGCCCATTTTTTCGCAACAGTTGTCCGGAATTTTTGATAATTGCTTCAATAAAACATTTTCTATTAGATACAAATTTATTTCTAAAAGCAAATCCCATCGCTAGTGGGTGTGAGGTCTCATGTCAACAATCATCTTAGAGCTACCAGCAGCACGGGCCTGTTATCCACACTGTTATCTCACCTAATAAATAACGACTGTGAAGCAATATTGAATAAATAACAATTGAATAAATCAATTTACGTTCTGTTTCTTTGCTAACTTGGTTCACTTTCACTTCGTGCAAGCCTAAATAAACTGTATGTGTTTAGCAATGTCTGTTCCTCTGTGCGTTCATTTATTGTCAGTTTCTGTTCCTATAATCTGGGGGGAGAAGAAGAAGAAGAAAAAAAAAGTCTGTAGCTGCACGTTGCGTCACCAATGGGCGATTAGATTCATATTTCTAATTCATTGATTTCCAGCGAGGGCCACTTCCACAATGTCTGCGGGTCGTGCAGTCATTTATTTTTTTTTATTTTAAAAAAAAATTCCTAATCGATTTTGTTAATTCATCCCTCAGATTGCGCTCTTTGTAAAATGCGCCATGTATATTCACTCATTGATATTAATTGACTTGTTAAAAAGCAGCAGCCGCGCTGGTCGGGGAACTGCTGGGGCTGATACGGAGGAAGAACGGCGGAGGGACAGCGCCCTCTGTGGGGAGCAGGGAGCATGTGCCTGATTCGACCGCCTTATGAGGGCAACTCTGTTGTCCACGCTGTAGGATTTTGGGAAGTCACACAAACAGGTCTCCATTAGAGAAAAAAAAGGTGGGTTTAAGAAAAAAATAAAATAGAATTGGAAGATTCATGCACATAATACATTCTCCAGATTATAAACGCAAGGTGACATTAGGGAGGACAAAAATCGCAGATTTGCCAAAGACTGAGTTACACATGTATTTTCATTCCTTCATTCTGATGGTATACAGTGGGTTATTCCGATATTTGATCTTGTTTTTTAGAGGATAAATCAAAGTTTAAACATGTAATGTCAAATCCAAGCATAGAGTAACTGGTGTTTCATAATGAACTGATCAGATGGAGACATCCTGAGGCTACAATGGCAGCAGTTGTTTGCAATCATTGCAACTGAGGTGCAAATAAACACATTTGTACTTTGGTAAAGATAATTTTATCAAAGCAACATGTAATAAGCTTCATTCTGCTGGATTTTTGTTATTTTGTTTTGTTAAATTGTACTAGTTTTTATGAATAGCTAGTTAATATGTACTTACTTTGATATGATTAACAGTCTGAAGTCACCATAGGCTTGCTCAGGTCAAGGGATTGCTGCTAAACCAGTTTTTTGAACCAATATTCTCCAGATGGTAAAATAAAGTGAACTTGGCTTCAGTGTATCATCATTAAGATGCAATCTAAATTCATCTAACTGAATTTGAATCTATATGAATGAATTTTAATGGACTGATTTAGATAAATTCAGTGATTAAATTTTAATTTAATTAAATTTTTTTATTATTATTTTTTACAGTCCCTGAAAATAATATTTATTGTGAATTGGTGCTAAGCGAGAAAACTGAATAAAAATCTACCCGGGCAAGTCTGCTCTTCAAATTTAAAAAATAAAATAAATAAATAAATAAAATAAAATAAAATAAAAAAAATAAACACAGCACACTCAAGTTAGGAGTAAGACTAACGGCTTGTCAGTTGTAATTTTTTTAGTCAACAAACTCCGTGTTGTGCACAGTGTAAGTACCATGACAACCAGAAATAGTTGTGAATAGACCATGGGTGAGTTGCTACACGGATTTTATTATTTGATTTGTAGCTGTCAAATTAATTCTAATATAAGTCGTGTTTTACCTTTTGATAAGGAGTTTGCTGTCTTTGATTAACTGAAACTCTTTGAATGAACATGACTATCCAACACTGAGCAGATATCTTAACGCTTGATATTTAAACCTTTGTCATGTTTGGAAAAACAAAAACAAAAGGGATTTTCATAGATTCATTGAAAACCATTCACTTTATATATTTGTGTGTTTTTGGCTTAGTTTCACAGACGAACCCGTAACTGTAATTCAGCATTAAATGCTGGTTGCAGTGGTTAGTTTATGTACAGTGAGAATAAACTCACTGTACATTGGATTCCCAACAGTAAATGTTCACTCAATGTTTATTTTTGTGAGGCATTGGAAATATTACAAAAAGTGGTACGTGCTCTATATGTTAGAATCTTACATGTAGAGTGGGTAAAAGCAAAGAGTGTAAAAATGAAAACTCTGTGGAAACATACACCACAGCAGGATTTCTGCTCTTATTGCACTCCATGTGGCTAGAAAAAAACTGGCATTCGAAACCTCATCATTGAAAAGAACGTAAAAAAAATGGTATCACACAATCAGTTTGAGTTTTTATTATGCATTGATTACCAACATGTAGTAGCCCGTGCTCACGCGCCATTTAGGGCCTCTGAATGCTCCATAAGTCTATTTTTGTTGCTCGTTGGGTAGGTTACTATGGCCTTTATATTATTTATTTCAAAGCGCCCAAATATTGATTATTTCACAAGGAAAAATGACAAATGGCAGCAGGGAATGACACGGTCAGCAGGTTCTATTAGAGAAATGATAGTGTTGCTCGTGGTTTGTTAAAAGGTCCAGTTTAGATACTTTATAGGTTTACATCCATCATCGTCTAATGACCTATTTGATGAAAAACACGCGCTCTGGTGACAACAGCCCTGTGCAGCCAACTTTGCTTTGTAATTGCTCCCATATTAAATATAGATTTTTGTTTTGATATCTTGTGAGAATTCCTTTCTGTGGGTCAGAATTGTGATAAAAGACGATGGCAAAAGCTCAGAGGGAGAGAAGGCAGGAGGAGAGAGGGCCGTGGTAAACAAGCAACTAAGAGGTGTTGACAGTGAAACTGGGAGTTTGTTGTGAGTTTCAGGAGGAAAGATTTAGACCCTTAACTTGAGTGAAAACAGTAGTGGTGATAGAGAATACACCGTAAAAATAAAAATCCAGCTCTACAAATGGGGAATTATTTTTAAAATGTCTCAGGGTTAGGCTGTCTTGTAAAATATCATCACTGATAAAAACCTCCAAATCTCCAAGATTTAAAAAAAATATATATATATACAGTATATATAAAATAATTTCTTTATAAGTATGAATTGTTTCTTTTTGGTGAAAGTCACATGATGCTATTAATGCTTTTTTAAACAGATATTTATCAATTAAACTGCAGACAAATGAGACCAATTGATTAGATTTTTGCAAGAAAACTATCTTTTTTTGTGATTCATGGTTTTTTGCCTGACGGCGACATTTATCTCTTGCTAGACAGTATTCTTTTTCATGGTTCGCTTTATGTTTTAGGTGTCGTAATAATAGCAACAACAATAATAATAGTAATAATACAATTTTTTTAAAAATGCTATAAATTAACAAGTAAATAAACAAGTAATTCCTAAATAGTCACTGATTAGTTAACAAGAAAGTGGATGGATTCATTTGACTTTCATTCACTTTAGCTGCAAAAATAATACAATCTAGAATTACTATAAAGAGAAGAAGAATGAATATCCAGCATTAAATGTAAACGTGATTTCTAAATTGGATGTAATAATTGTCAAAAGAAGGGAAAAAAATAAGAAAATATTCATTTGAGTATCAACATAGAGGATGGACAATGTTTTTCTTTAAGATTTGAAGATTTCAAACAAATAAAAATAACCTCCAAAAGAAAATTGCTGTAGGAATGAAAATGATTGGATTATTAATATAAATATGCAAAATTCTTATTTTTTTGACTTCTACAAAAATAAATACAATACATAATGATGAACTGTCATCATGCTATGATTACTATAGGTTTTATAAACCTTTTGAGTTCATTTAGTTTAACAAATTAAAACAGAGCTTGCCACTCTTTGCGTCAGTCACCCTCCACACAAACAGCGTTTGGCATTTATCACCAAAACTGTGTCCACTCTGTGTCCTTCTTGGACTCTTAACTCTCGATTTCAGGTTGAAACAAGCCATTGAACCAACGAAGGCCACACGGAGATTGCTTAGATTTAAGCATTGCATTTAAAGGAATTAGTGGCTGTCCACTGACCCGACAAGCTTTAATTGGGATTGTGCAGGCATTGATTGTAAGTGGCCATATGGCTCTTGAGTTACAGCCTGATTAACTTTTACTCGGCCCCTTTGCACCAAGCAGTCGAAACAAGCTCAATGTCATTCAGCCGAGCCCAACAGAAGAGAATCTTGTTGCTTTGTGTGTAAAACAGGCAAAAACGTGGATAAAAGTGCAAATTCTAGTATGTTCTTTTACATTGTCATTGTTATATATCTCTAGATCTTTCAGTTGTCTGTTGAAATAGTTTTATTTATTAGATCTTGTATAAAAAGCTGTTTCTTTAGCACATTTAGTCATGCGGTGGAAGCAAAACAATGCAAGGTGTGAAACCTTTTCCAAAGTCAACATGTGAAAGATTTGGTGTGCACTTGTACTCAGTTATTTATGATCAATATTTTGTAGAAAGAGAAGCAATTTCAGCTGTAAAGCTTTTTGGGTGTGTCTCTACCACACTGTAAAATAAAAAAAAAAAATAAACATCTCTAATTTACCGTAAAATCCAGGGAACCACATAATTTTAATGTATCAATACAGATTCTACCTTGTTTATATGATAAAACTGAATAAATATGGATTTTACTGTACCGTATTTTTCGCACTATAAGGCGCACCTAAAAGTCTTCAATTTTCTCAAAAGCCGACAGTGCGCCTTATAATCCGGTGCGCCTTATATATGGACCACTTTATTAAAGTGTTTTAAATGTAGTAATTTATTTCAGCCACTGGGTGGCTTCCCGTTCATATTTGCTACATCTCATTCATGGATCTGAGTATTGAGTGGTGCGGCTCTCAAGGCAGACTTCGTTTATTACTTCATTCTATTGTGTGCGTCCATTGAATGTAAGTAATACTGTTGTTGGTTTAGT
>CAEFZY010072982.1:0-59431 GCA_903066815.1 Brachyrhaphis roseni | reverse complement strand
TAACATAACATATTAAGAGTTATTCAGATAACTATAGCATAAATAACATGCTAACAAGTTTACCGAACCATCCGTGTTACTCCAAATCACTAAACGCAATGAAATCTTTGCCTCAGTGTCGCTTGTAAACAACTCGGCTAACTCCAAAGGTAGAATAACACAGGCCTAGAGCGCCCTCTTGTGGTTTAGTGTGAAAATAACATGTGATATGATATAATGATGTGTAAATTTCCACACATAAGTCGCTCCGGAGTATAAGTCGCACCCCCGGCCAAACTATGAAAAAAACTGTGACTTATAGTCCGGAAAATACGGTAATAAGTTCTGCCCTAATAAAGCAAGTCTTTTTGCCTCTAACCCCTATTTTGCACCATCTTGTGCCTTTCTAGGAGTTGTGTGCAATGCTGCGTTTTGCACCAACTATCCATCAATTTGTACTCCACATGGACACCCTTTGTACATGATAATTTAATGTCATTTTGTAGATTCTACTCTCAAGCCCCTTTCACCAAACACTTCAACGCAGCATAGAGGTGCCTTTTTGCAACCTCTGTGTTTTGTGAAAGTGCAGTCTCCTACTCTTACAATGCGTTGGCTGCCAAGCCAAACGTGACAGTTACAGGGCTGCATCGGGAGAGTTGTACAAGGCCAGGTGGTCTTTGTGGATTGAGGGAGTGATGTGTCGATGTAAGGTTTGTGCGACCACCCAGAAGCAGCATTTACAAGTGTAACAAGACTCATCAATCATTTCTGATGACAGGAGTAAGAAGGTGGCATATACAATTTAAATTTGATGCATTCGCTCTGCCAAAAACAACATCGCTACACTGAGCTTCTCTGTCAATATTGTTTTGAAGAGTAGGGAAGAAATATAAGATTTTTTTAAGAGTCATCAGAACCAAACGCAATGGAAATAGGACGCAATATAACACTTATACAGTAAGGTTATTCAAGAGATTTAAGCATTTGAAAATCCGCAAATTACAAAAATATGCTGCTAAGAAAAATATTAGTCTGTGTAATTTGTGAAATGTTCTATTTACAGGTGTAAAATGCAACTGGGAAAGGATGAAATGTGGGTACAAATTGGGACAGGAGTAAACTCAACAAAAAGCAAAGCAAAGGATAATCTGCACACAAGCAAAGGCAACTCTGCTGGGAAAAAGGAAATGGTCAAATTTCCTCAGAAGGTTGAGAAAGGAGGTGAGGGTCTGTGACAGCCTTCCAAAAAAGTGTCTTTGAGGACAAGTGCAAGTGTGTGTGTGTGTGTGTGTGTGTGTGTGAAAGCTGCAGTCTAAGCAACATTGTTAGACATCAAATATTTAGCGTTATGGATTACAAGTACAAACTGAGTGTGTGTTGTTATCAAGTCACGACAAAGAAACTACACTGTTTAATGATTCATTCCTGGATCCTTATTTTAGACTTGAGATGAACTCAAGTCCACCTTAAGTCTGCAGGTAAGAGAGCAGTCTCAGATTAAGACTCAAACCACTGAAGAATGAAAGCAAATATGAAAGACAATCCTCTCTCTTTGCATTTTACAGTCAGTTCATCCTCTTCTGCTAATCTAATGAGGTTGTATAAGGGAATACTAGAACACATGGCAGCATGCAAAGCAAACCTGCGATGTGGGGCTCCTCAGGGTTGTGATTTTGAGTCACTTTTACTTCGACAATATATATGCTTTCAATAACCAATTCCTAAACAGTCTAAGACTGTATCATGTCTTTTATATGCAGATAATTCCAAACTAATGACTTTCACTTGCAAGTGATGCCAAAATAATAATAATAATAATAATAATAATAATAATAATAATGACTTTCCATTAACCTCTTACACGAGAAGATCTGATCAATGCCATGTCATATTTCCAAAAATTGTGCAATTAATTGTCAACTGTGAAAAACTAATCTCTTGACAGACATGCCACACGAATAGTCACAATTTACTGTTTTTGTTTGTTTTTTTGTAAATTAACATTGTATTAAATTAAATATATAAAAAACATAACCTGGTTAGAGCAGTTACCTTCTTTCAGAAAGTAAAAAAAAAAAAAAAAAAAACTATCTGTGATTCGTTCCTTCATCAATTTATTCATTGATGGTGAATAAGATAAAACTGAAAGGAGGTTGGGGTTCTGCTACACTCTACTAAGAATCCATCTGAGACAAAAACAATGCATCTCCTGATATGATCTTGTGAAACTTCTACCAAGATCTACCTACTTCGATGGCAACTTTGACCGTTTCACAAACAACTCAAATGGCACGCTCTAAATATGCAGAGACAAGTCCGGTCTAAACTCAGCACCGAGCTAAAGGTGTTTAAAGCTAGGCTGGTGAAGAATATAGCTTCTGTCAGGTACCATCTGTCATGCCGCCCACAGTTGAGCTAGAGTTCATAAGCAGTTAGACATGATTCATTTGCTCTTTATTAATTCAAGATAAGGTTTGATGGGACTCAACTAAGCACTTCAGCTGTAAACCACAACATATCCATGATTAATTTATCAACATTTAATAGCTCCTTTGCATTTCAAACTACAGCCTTTCCGTTGTAGGCTCTTATTGCTTCACCATTCCTTGTAGATCTAAAAAGCTCCCCTCAGCAGCAATAAAATAGCTTCTAACACAGCACTTTCTGTTTTGATCAAAGTTCATGTATTTCTTTGAAAAGGAGGAAGCCTCAGTAAGCTTCGAATCTGATGCTGCAGCTTCGCAAGTTGTGAAGACGTTACAAGTGCCTCGCGCGGGCTAAATGGTGTGTAAGACAAGGAACATCTGTATTTTAATGGCAAGCAGGAATAAAATGTGAAGCATGTGACAGTAGAGCAGTAGAGAGAGCTGCAGAGATGACAGCAGAGGAGGTTCAAGCATATGTTCAAGTATACACTTTGTACAGCTGGGCGTATCACCAAGGGAGAGGATCCACTTCAAACCCTAAAGCAGCTCTTCATTCCTCTTCTGTCGATGCATCTCACCTGATCAATCACTCTGATGTGGTCAAATGCCTCACACTCAGGTTCTGGGTCGAATGGAGAGGTGCATCATATGTACTCAACTCAAGTCCAAAACGCATTCCGGCAAATACACACCTACATGCCTAAAAATCAATAGCAGGCAGTTGGTTGCATTGACAACGCCAAGCAAGGTTAACTATATGGACTTCCTTTAGGCGCCGCCTGTTAAGCTTTGGGTAAGGCAAATATGAAAAAGCACTGGGGTGATAGAGGTCAGATTTGTTTGAATATCGAAGATTCAGCTCCCCCTCTCTCATTCTTGTCTCTAAACATCTGGAGGATGTTTTTAAAAATGGCTTCCTATGACTAGCTTCTACAGAAAACCTCCAATCTTCTTGAACTCAGGAGTCTGGTGAGCGAAATAATATACACAAGACTTTTAGAACTCTAGCTATCATACAGAAACTTGAGATTTTGCAAGAATGAAATTCAACCAGTGTAATAATGTGACATTTGAAATTCAGAGCACATTTAAAAGGCTCTTATTGTGAAAGGTTTGTTGTGTGCGCGCACTATTTGTCATCCGACAAGGAAATTATTGTGCCTGCTAGACGTGGTTTGCTCAACATTTCAAAGGCTGCATTAGCTGAGTCATCTCCCGGCTGGCTGCTAAGGAACGCACCCTGGTCTCAGCTCATCTGAAGAAGAGACACGTCTGACAAGATATAAATGTTTGCTGGACTGACCAAGGGCATTTTTGTTTTTATTCTCGGCAAACCCTGAAAACCCGGTAACAAGATAAACAAGGCAGAAAGTTTTGAAGATCAACATTTTACTGTTCCATCTTGCGGCTTTTACACTCAGTGCAATAAAATGTCTTTGAATTATTTGCATTATTCATTAATATTTGCTGGAATCATTACGCTATCGGGCCAATATTAGATACTTTCACACCCTTAGCAGAAAATATTTCTCATGTTTTTTTATATTTCAGGTTCTACTATCGACCTATTGCACAAATTCTGAAACAATAAAAAGCTAAAGGTGGTTTCTGATTCAAGTGTGGAAAATGTCACCACCTTTTCTGGCGTCTATACCAATTCAGAACAGCCTTATTAATTGTGATTAATATCCTGTTTTACGCGTGTCGTGAGTTTTTTAATATCGAGTTTTATGTATTATGTGTTTTTTTTCCTTTTATGGTTTTGACTGATATAAGTGTCAGTGGTCAGTAATTTAGCTTGATTCCTGTAAAATGTTTAAGTTTTTGGAAATGCGCTACATAAATAAAATGTATTATTAAATTTATTATTATTATTACTTTAGGCAAATCAGAACTAGCTGGTCATTTTTCTTGTTTTTTGCTGAAGAACCAAATAATCTTTTTTTTTTTTAAGGTTTTGTTGGCTCTAGTGGCCTTTATTTGAAAGTAGTTTGACAGGAAAGAGGGTAATGAGAGAGGGAAAAGACATGCTGCAAATGTCGTCAGGCCGGGAATTGAACCTGAGACCGCCGCCACGAGGACTAAGTCCTCAATACGTGGGTCGTGCTTTTCCCCTGTGCCACTGCAGGACCCCAAACTAGCCAATCCTTTAATATATAAAGATTATTTTACACAATTTATGAGCTGTAATATCTTCACTCTGTAAAATTTTAAAACAGGAATGTCAGTGATTTGTTTAGCATCTTCCAAAATTCTGGTTTAAGAGGGTCTGTAGAAAAGAAAGATGTGAAAGTAAAATATTTTTAAAGTAAAAAAAAAAATAAAATAAAAAATCCAATATATTTCTTTTGTACAAGAACCATCATCAACACAAAACACATATGTGTGAATGAGATGGAGAGAACTGGCAGAAAAGTGTAGCCGCAGAAAGTAAAAGCAGTGAAAAAGGAGGAGTGTAAGCACCTCGGGGTCAACTATACAAAGCAACAGGAAGTGAATCAAAGAAGAGCAGAGAGTGCAGGCAGAATGGAGTCGAGAGCGTATTAGGAGGGTTTACAAGTAGTGATGAGCGGCTTAGAAGCAGTGGCACTGATAAAGGGACGGGGCGCCGAGCTGAAAATGTGAACATTTTCATTGGCGGTGACGAAAACGGACGGAATCAGAAATGAGCACATAAGAGTTAAAGTCATGGAGGCCAGACTGTGGAGTTTAATGTGTTCAGAGGGGATGGAGGATATATGGGACAAAGGATGTTGAATATGAGCCTCCCAGGGAGGCAGAGAGCCTGCAGAGAGGGTGATAGGAGATACTAAGGGCAGAAAGAGAAGCAGATGACTTGCTGTGGCAAACTACAGTCAGAAGAATAAAAAAGGGATTTGTACTTGTACACGTCTTTTTAAACATTTTTTGTAGTGCTAAGCAGGTCTAAAAATGAGGGTTTGTACACTTTTCAAAATAGTGAAATTTAAGCATTTTTCAAGGTAAGTCTTCAAACTCTCATAGAATAGTACTTTGGAGACAAAAGCAATATAAATGACAATTCAATATAACATTATACAATTTATTACTGTAATTAATAATGTACTGTGCTAGTATTCTACATTATTCAGCATGGTCAAGGTAAACTAAAGTATAACAATTTTATATAATTTTGAAATGTCTCTCTAAAACTTTACTTTTTGTTTTCAGGTGTACAAGGTAACAAAACAATCTCCCAATTTCAATAACATTAAACGCATAAAATATAAGCAAATATTTAGTCCAACTACACAGATCAACAAGTCATTGAGACATTAGGAATAATAACTTTTAAAAGAGTTCTAGCTAAGAGTTCTTTTGGCATTTAGCTAATAGAAATAATTTTGGATATTCTAAATGACCTACAAGTGTAGTCTGATTTTTCTTCAGACAAAGTGTAAAAAATGTGTGTGTATCTTTTTATTGGGGTATGAAAATATCTGGTTTCAACTATAAATAACGTTTTCCAAATTTAGGCTTTAAATCAGACGTTCGAATGAACTTTATTACAAAAAACTGCAGTTTGAATATAAAGAAATTAGAAGAACTTTATATAGAAATGAAGCACGTGTTTTTTAGCACCCTCATGAATAATGTACAAAATGCAGAACAATAAATGAAAACATAGTTGTCTTAATTGTAACATGCAGTGAAATGCCGCATTATTTCTTTTCCCCCTTCCTCCCCTTCTTAAACTTTTCTCTGATGAAGGAAATGACAGGAAAAAAAGTCTCTCACTCTGATGTGAAACTCTAAAGTTTTTGTCATCTCATCTGCATAAAACTGAAAACTCAGAACTACATGCCACGTCGTATTGCCGTTTCGTCTTTGGGGGGCGGGGTGGGAGAAGAAGAAAACGGATGTTGTTGTCAGGGAATAATTCCTAAACCCTAAAATCTCCTGCAGAGCCAGAAAGGGGAGGGAGGGGAAAAAGAAAAACGCGATAACGGCGGGCCCTGTGTGTGATCGCACCTGATACGTGTCCCACAGCCTGATCGTGCACCGCAGCGGCAGCTCCCTCATCAGGAGGTTGTTCATCCAGCGGAAGGCGAACTGCAGGTACTCCACTTCGTACTGCTGCATATGGCGGTGCACAGACTCTGGCAGGAATTAGAACAAAACACAAAAAAAACATGATACGAAAACCTCAAAAACAGCAACAAAAGAGAACGGATGCAAAACGCTTTAGTGGCAGGGGCTTGGGGAGAGAAACCTCAAAGCAACACCATGGTGTGAGATTGTCTTTCTGAACTCCCTTTTCTCTATTACAAAACTGCTGTCATCGGTGTCACGCGCGCGACTGTTTCCTCATAATTGAAATGTAATTACAGAGCCATCCAAATTGTCTGGGAACGGCCTCGTACCCGGCGCGGGATGAGAAATGGAAGTGGAATTGTATTGTTAACCAACACTCCAGAGAAATTGCATGTCGCTCCAATGGAGACTGAAGTGCATATAAATTAGGTCAATGGCGTCCAGAGGTGAAGGCTGAATGACGGCTTACATGTAACGTATAGAGAGCATGTTAATTACTTCTTTGACATCTGCGCCCTCGGCAGAAGCTGATAAAAATTGTGTTGCGCCGACTTCTGACCCGTCGCGGAAAGTCAAGAGTGTCGGAAACCAAAGATCGGGACCCTGTCACTTAAAGAAGGAAAAAAAGGGGGAAAAAAGGATGGGGGTTGAAAACTCCAGAGTGAATATTAATGAGGCATCCCTCCTTTTCTCACATTCAGATTCAACATTTCAGCTCTGTGGAAAAAAAATGGTAATTATTTCTCTGCAGAAAAAGAATCCGTTACAAAGGAGTTCACTTAATGCAGAGTATTTACAGAGACATTTTCCACTTTTGTCACATTATAACCTCAAATAACAAAGCTTTTTTTTATGGCTTTCGTAAGACGTACAAACAATAAAATAAAATATACAAATTAGTGCATAATTGTGAACGGGAAGGAATAATTTGATGCAGCTGCAAATCTCTTGAGTCACATTTCTGCCAGATTCATGTCTTACCACAAATTCTCAACTGGATTTGTGTCTGGACTTTGACTAGGCCATTCTAAACTAAGGGCATGCATCTCCAATCCTCAAATCGTGTGGTTCAACATATTTATATCTATTTAATTGGCTTTTCCCCCCAGGATTGATCTGTATTTAGCTCCTTCCATCTTTCCCATCAACTGAGCTTCTCTTTCCATTGTAAAATAAGTCCCAACAGCATGATGCTGCCAGCACCATGTACTATAGTGGGGATTGTGAAAATTGTCTTCTCACATTATCTTTCATCCCACTCCCCCATGAAAGCTATACAATAATGGTAGCTTTGGAGTCGTGTCATTCTTGTGAAAAGATTAGAGTTTGACTGCTGTTTAATAACCAGGGTCATTAAATTTGTGTTGGTCTATCATTTAAATAAAACCTTTAATCCAATAAAGCTGATTAAAGGTTATGGCTGTGTTGTGACATCAAATTCAAGGGAATTTATTACATTTGCAAAAAAACTATACAATGATAATTCCCAACGAATGGCACCTTAAACCACTTTACAAGGCAGAAAGTTGAATTTTATATCCAATTATAAAGAGATTTAGATCTTCTTAATCTCCTAAATTATAATTAAGGTTGCACTGATAAATGCAACTATTGCCAACTTAGCTTCTTTTCAGACAGGAAAAAACAAAAGGCCAAAATGGGAATCAGCAGGTCAGGCTTTTCAAAAGATTGCAGTTTTCCATCCGATCACCAATCAGTGCACTCCCACTGGCAATACAATTAGAGTGATAATTATTTGTTTTCAAACTTTATTTATGAATTTTGACACGTCAGTCTCAACAGACAACTAGCGTATGAAAAAAACAGCAATCAGCCCAATTCAATTAGCCAAGGTCCGACCCAAACAGAAATATGACAATTTAAATAAAAACTGAAAAAAATATATTAAAAAAACATGATATTTATATTTAGTGTGGTGTAACTGTCTTCAAGAAATTAAAGTAGTTGATAAATGGAAACTTGTCAGTATTCCCAAGAGCGGTAATTTAAATGTTTTCTGACTTCACTGCAAGGTGAAATTATGCAAAGACCTTAGTATAGGTAAACAGTTTTTCAACGTTTTTATGGTTGCTGAATTTATTGTGGAGCAGAAGAAAATAAAAATGTCTCCAAGACGCCAACATAAGTAAAGAAACCACAGATCTCTTTTTCACCATATTACAGACTGGATTGCTCTTCTCCGCCTGATCCACTGAACGCACAGAGCGAGGACCACATGTTGCACGGCGCGCTTTCAATATGGCCCCGGTGCGGGGCTCAAACTTCAGTGTCAGTGTCACGGCGTGCTGGCAGAACGCTCGCGGAGAAGAATGGATCAGAGGCGAATACGTCGCCTGCGTACGGCGGCGGCGCCGAGAGTGACTGCCTTTGTTCCCCGTCTCCGTTCTTGATAAATGTTTGTTTGACGCCGTCTCCACATAACAAAAGATTAAAAATACCCACCAGTATTCTGTGACTCCTCGTTTCACAGTCATCAAGCCCATGACACTCATTCTTCCTCACACACATACACGCACGAACACACGCATACAGACAACTCATAATAGAGCTGTAATTATGGAGCTGTCAGGGAATCTATAAGAAAAAACAGTTAAGGGAGGAACTATCGCATCCTCTTCTCTCACACTCGCTCGCTCTTAATCAGAGCTGACTGACAGCACACACACACACTGCTTCAATAACCCTTTTATTGGTAAAACATTACGCGGATACTTCTAACCAGGGCCACATGCGTTATTATTATCGTCAAACACACACCTGAACGACACCTATCTGCTCTCGAAGACACAGGCGGGGACGCGGGGTAAACACAAAGCTATTATTTCACACTCCTCTCCGCAGTTTAATTATCACATGCTGCTGCAAAAGCACAAACAAGGAAAGCTCATTAACGGCGCATGCATCACGGAGACAGATCTGAGCTAGCTGCCAAGCAGAGGCGAAAGGGAGCGGAACTACTTTAGACAATGTTAAATTACACTAATGAACTTGCTCCTCCTAATATTAGCGACTTCTGCAAACAGCGAGGAGGGGGAAGGGAAAAGGGTGTGGCGGCGGCGACAGAGGGCAGGGTTATTCGTTACATCGTGACAGAGAGGGAGAAATATTGAACGTTATTAAATTAAAAAAGAAAAAAAGGAAAAGTTGAAAACGTATGAGGGGAAAGTTGTAGAAGTTGAGCGTTATTACTCATTGGGCTGCTGGAGCAGTGCTGAGCATGCTGAGTGGGGTTGTTATCAGGGCTGACGATGACACGTCTCATAGGCTGATTGACTGATGAGTCTGGTCCTCCAACCTGGTGTTGGGTATAGTGTTGGCTCTCCTCGTCCTCAACCTCCCAGCCCCCACCGCACCCCCTCAGTGAGACTGCAGCCCTCGGCTGGTTGGACAGCAGGAGGTCAGAGGTTCTACAGTGAGCAGCTCTCAGGTTTCTGCTGATGAGGCCGATTCTGCCCGACTTGACACTCTCCTTGGTAAAACATGTAATTACAGTGAGACTTTTTTCTCCCCCCCCCCTTTCTCATTTCATCTTTTTCTCTGGCCCATCATCAGGCACTCCTAGTATGTTGACACTTTATCTCACTGCAACCTTCATCTGATGTGCTTCTTTTTTTATTTTAGCTACATTAAATACAAAAACCAGGTGACATGTCCTTCTTTGTTAAGCGGTTTCCACCAATTGCTTACAATACCCAGGCCTGTCACAATAAACTTTGCTGGATGATAAATTGTTCCAGAAGTTATCGCGATAAACGATAATATTGTCGTTTATCACGATAACTTCCGGATCAATTTATCATAATCAATAAACTTTAAATTCTAATGAACATTTAACACTGGAACTGGAATACATTTTAAATAGTCAAGATAAATGAACAGAACAGCAGAAACAACAAATAAAATTAATTATGAAATCGCTAAATAAAATTGTTGTACAAGTAAAGGGGTATTTGGGAGCAAAGCACCAGACTGAAAACTTTTTTCCATCCAGTTTTTGGTAGGAAATGGAAATTATTAAACTAGTTAATGAGAACTAGTGTCTCTACCATCATCACAGCTGCAGTTTGCAAACATATAATGAAAAGTCATATTTATCATCATGATCATGACATGTCACTAAAGTGTCTGGAGAGCTAGTTTATTTTCTCGGGGCCCAGTACTTAACTCTTTTGAATCTCATCTAAAGAACAGAAACTTCTTTGTGTCAATAGGTAACTTCTCATCGGATCGGATACAAGTCACGTGTGGGCATTTATCGCATGGTTTATTTGTTGGGAAAAACTTCTTATGACAATTTTGACTTATTGTTGTAATACATTTCTGAGGTTTTTTTTATGTTAAATAAAAAAAACAAAACTGACAATATGATCTGAGATTTTATTTTTTTCCCCCCTTTCTTCCTGTCTGAATCAGAATCAAACATGGAGAAACAACATTCACTTTCTATGCACCACAAATCTGGAACAAACTTCCAGAAAACTGCAAAGATGCTGTAACACTGAAGTTGAGGCTAAAACACCCAACTGTTTGGAGTTGTCTTTGATTGGAAGTGACTGGAACACTGATCAATATATTTGCTGGATGATCAAAACGCAATGTTTATTGCTAGTTAAGTTGGTGTCTATATTATGTTTTATGGTGTAGAGCACTTTGAACCTTTTTGGTGGGGAAATGTGCTTTACAAATAAACTTGACCTAAACTAGAAGTCAACCAACAGTTTTGTGACCGTTTGCCGCTGAAAGATTCAATTGAACCAGTAAGATGATGGTGGCAAAAATGTTCCAAATCATCTGAAAACTGGATCTAACCCAAGAAAACACTCATCTAATTAGGAAGTGACTGACATGTTTGGTTGACACGTTTGACTGACGCTGATAAGAAGTTACCAGGTTTTATGACAAACGTATAAAAAGCCACAGTTGTTAACCAAAGCTTTCAGGGTAGACAAAGTAAACTTGCAACCTCTACACTGAGCTTTTTCATTTCTATGGCAGCACTGTGTAATATTTATGGACATAAACTGGAAGAGTAAGAATACTTATTTCAAAACCTTTGGTGTTCTGACAAGGCACCTACGTGAAAAAGCACTTGGTTTTCTATTACATACATCTTGAAAAATAACCCCTTTTATGGCATTTTGCAGTGACGGGCACTGAAAAAAGGCTCAAAAACTAAAAGTTTTGTCTTATTATCAACCTGAAACCAAAAAAAACACACAGCGAGTCAAGTTAAAGAACTTGGAAAAAGCTCCAGACTGAAAAAACTACCGATAAGAAGTCTTTAAATCTCTTGAAATACATCAGAGAACACGTACAACTCAGTGTGGTGAGCAAAGGGTGATTTCTGAAGACTGTGTGGGAAGAGAAGGAAAAATTGTGTAAGTGACCTCGGGTCAGGTTACAAGCCACTGAAGCAGACCTCAGTGTGAAGCTTTGAAAAGCAAGGGCCTGATTTCAAAAGAAAACCTTCTGCTGAAACTACAAATAAAATATACACAGATTAAAAGTCAGGTACATAACCCACAAGGCCAATACTATCATCTCCTACAGAAAGGGTAATTATCCCTTTCAAACTCATACACGTATGGAAGGGTGCTACAGTCACTACAATCTCACAGCAGACCCAGGATCAGCGTGTGTGCCGCAGATGCACGTTTTCATTAGCATAGATAGATTCACCTTGGGGCAATTTGCATGTAAATGAACTTGTACTAATGCACTAGCATGCTGCAAATACAGAGATAAAAGAGATAAAGAGATCAGAGGAACGTTACATGCCAACAAAGTGGTTGTTGTCTTTTGAGGCGGTACATTCGCCGGCATCAAGCAAGGCTAATGGGAGTTAGAGTTATTAGCGCAAGACGATAATTACACAGAGGGGTAGTCTGACAGACGAGCGTGGAGACACACACACAAATTTCAAATGCGGTGCAGTGATACCTCAAAAAACTATGGGTTCAAAGAAAAGAAGTGCTTTAAGTTTAGTTTGGCAACTAGGCATTGACCTTTTCCAGTATCCTTGGCAATTAAAGTTTCATACAGTTAGTATTTCAATAATACTAACTAGCATTAGCAGTGTAAAGGGTAAAGAGACATTCTTTTGAATGGCTCTTTTCCCTGAACTTCAGAACTTTGTGAGAGGCATTCTTTGTGCTTTACTTGCTTATAATGGTCTGCTCAACAACAGTTATTATTCCTACACATTTTAAATTGTATTTATTTACTCTGCAAATGAATACAAGGGGTCAAAAGGTGCCGTATTTAATGGTACAGGAGAGGTTTTTAGTTTCTGCCAAAGCAACTCAAATCTTTTACTTTCTTTTTTTATCATATCTATATTACAACTAGTCCTAAAATGTTAATGTGCACACAACTTAGAGTGAAAGACTACATGGATACTTAATATTTAAGAATCGTATATTTTATGAAAAATAAACATGTCTTTCTGCAAGAATATGTTGCACTTTGTGAATGCATTTTTTACTTAATGCAGGTGACTTTTTTTGTGAATTTCATTCATAAAAACAGGTTTCTCTAAATTATTATAGAAGTACACTTGAATAAAATGGCTTTATTTTCAAAAGTAATTAAAAAACTGTTTTATGTGACACAAAACAGTTATGTTTTATGTGTCATTCAAAAAAAGAAGAACAAATTTCTAGAAGAGGCATATGGAAAACATAAAGCTGAGGGAACGCCAAAGATTACAACACTGATTGAAAACTGATAAAACAGTAGGAATAATTGTTTTCAATAAAGAATATGCTGGAGACTTTTTAATTTTTGAACGAAAAAAATCCTGGTATTTTGTCTTAAGGGTTTCAGAATGTGAGAATTTTATTCCAGCTAACTATCTTGCTTGCTAGCTATTTATTGGCATATTTTTGACTGTACAACATCCATAAAGGACAACGCTGTTCAAAATTTTAGTTTTTTTTTTTTGTTTTCTGTGAGCATACGGTTTACAGACTGATATTTTTCACAAACAAGGAAACTCCTTAATGTTTATGAAGCAGCACCTGGCCAAGGAAGGTGTGTAATAAGCATAAAAAGTAGCCTTCTTTCATTTGTACAAAATCTAGAAACATTAAGGTAATAAGAACAGAAAACCCCTGAAGTTCTTCATTTCTGTCAGCTGTATCTCCTCTGTAATTGACCTATAAATGTCCTACAGTTTTATCTATTAAATATCACCAGCTGGAGCGGTAAATTAACACATCTCAAAGATAAATCAATTTGTTACTCATGGATCAGCAAGACTTTCTTGAATATGGGAGAATTCAATTGTCAGAACTGCAGAGAAAACCCGAATAAACCAAAATAAAGAAAATACAGTTAATTTGGGATTTGTACTGGCTGTAAGAAACATACGGCTCCAGCAAATCATCCTCCCGCTGTTAGGAGACAGAACCCCACATTTTATCCAAAAACCAACAACAGCCTGGATAACCCCGCATCTGATAAGTGCTGATAGGTAATTTTGGAGCAGATGAGAGGCTATTGTTCCCAGAACAGATGCTATGTCGACAGCGGGGCGAAAAACAATCCTGTAACACAAGATAAGAGGTATCTGTGATCTCATTAGAGCTGGTAATGTCAAGCTAGCGGGGTATAAAATGTCTCTGCCGCAGCTATGATGACAGGGCACTTATGGAGGAGATACAGTAAATGTGTTGTCATTTTTTTATGTTGATCTCTGCAAAGACGGAAGGACGGCCATCAACTAAACAATAAGACTAGTTTTGCGTTAATAGCTTCAGCAGTGCTTGGTGTTTGGTCACATTTTGTCATATTAAGGTTAAAGGTTTAAAAATAAAATCAGATTTTTTCATTCCAGCTTTGATTTTAATTGATTTTTAATTGATTCTGACTTTGTATTCTAAAAAGAAATAAAAATATATTCTTGAAAAGTGGCTTTTATTTTAATCATTCCTTCTGTGAGTTGTATGGCCAGGCTACGAGAAGTTTTGCTCAGTTATGAGAATGTTGTCATGATCTAAGCAGAATAAGATGTAATTTTAATCTTAAAATTACAAGAAAAAGTTGTTTAAGTTAGAAAAAAGCTTCAATAGAGCTGTTAATCTGATAAGAACAGTTCAGTATGTTTCTTCAAAATGGTGATTTGCAGAGGAAAAGGGGGGAGAAGTCCTGGAAAAAAAAAATCCAGGGTTCCTTTTGCAAAAAAACCCAACAAAAAGTACCAACCTTTACCGACATTCACACACCATTTAAATGCAGAGGGTGAGCCGTGCTCGCCCTCTGGCTGACGGAGCGAGCGACGGCGCCGCAAGTTTGCCAAGAACGTGAGCACTAGGCAGAAGCTTGCTGTGATAAGAGCGTGTTTCGCACAATGCATCATGTACGCCAATGCATGCCTCATGAGTATTAGGTTGACTAAGTTAGAAAGGGAAGCTTCTCTTTCCACCCTGGGAGTAAAAGGAAAAAGAAAAAGATAAGACAGAGAGGAAAAGGGCAGCATTGGTAATTAACACATAATTTTAACCATGTGCCGGGAAATGTCATTAAACTGTGGATGAGTCCACTCGGTTTGCATATATTATCTTCCCGAGCCCCCAGTCGGCCTTGTATTTCCCCCTGTACTGTATTCACGAGCATGCAAGCTTTTCCATGCAGCTGAGCGGAATGCTAAGCAGCCGGACGCCATTTTAGAGACTTGTAATTAAAAATAGCTTAAAGTTATACAAAGTTCAAGCACAAAAAAAAAAAAACTCTTGTTTACATGCACAATAGATTTAAAAAACACACAGCATTAGTAAACCACAATATCTTTTTGATAAAACAAAAAAGATACATTTTTTAAACCATTCTTACACTGACCTATGTGGAAATGGAAGGCGATATGACTGAATAGCTGTGCATTAACTCAGTTTCAGCATTCTGTCTGCTTCGCTTCACAACAAGCAATAATTATAGTGACTCTCCTCAAGCTGAAATAAACCTCTGCTACTGAGGTATAATTTTCCTGTGTTTGTTCTTGACAGTTGCTTATTTGAGCAATATTTAGAAGACGGGTTAGAAGAGAACAAAATGATCCTGCACAAAGGTATCAGTCAGGAGAGGGAGGGAGAACTGTGGGAAAATGTGTCATTGCAAATACTCCGCAGCAAAATAAGGCTCAGTTATGACTTAAGTCTAATAAAATAAATTATTTATTTTATGTGGACGGCTTACTGAACTTGTTTATATTTTGACCCTGAAAATATATATATATTTTTTTGTCTTTTTATCCACTGAATTCCTCTCATATTTTGGTTTTCATATAGGTTTGTGATCAGACCTTTTTTTTTTTTGCTTTTTTTTACCTCAGGAAAAGAAAAAAAGGCATTTACTGGAGTATAAATCCACTACAAATTTAACAATGTCAAGACAATGTCAGTATAGTCAAGACTTACAATTAAATTTACATAAGTTAATTTTTCAAACTTTTTTTTTAATATTCTGTTCCTCTGCTTCAGCTTCTCTACGTGACATGGTTATATTCAAGAAACCCAAATTTAGTTGGAATCCAAGTAAAAAATAAAAGTGTAATTTCAATCAAACTCTGATGCGAACAAAAAAATGAACTCTGCTCTAAATATGTAGGTTTCTAATGGATGGCAAGGGGATTGGAGACCGCTCGAAAAGCAGGAAGTGGACTACAGCACAGGGCATTCTGGGTAAATACAACCAAAAAATTGCTTGTGTTTTTTTCCAAAGACAATAAAGAAACCCCACAGCCACTAAAACTCTGACACCAATCAATTTTTGTTCACATTTCATAAAGACGGAAGTTGCGCTCAGTGTCTTCTTCAGAAGTCTTTATGTTGCTTCCCTTTGTAGTTCTTGCTGCAGCGCCACCACAGGCAAGGGAGTGAACAGGATTTTAAAAGTTTGGGTTCATCTGACACAATGCAGTTTGATTTTCTTCAAATGACTTCAGAGTTAGAGATCAAGTTAAATTTAAGGAATACACAGCAAGATTTAGCTGATCTCGAGCCATGGAGCCCATTTATTTCTTTTCTGTAAAACACAGGAAAGAGGCGGGTGATAAAGCACCCAGGCATAAAGCAGCAAGTGGAAATCAAGTCAAAATGGAAGCACTGTTAGCAAAAAGAACTTTATGGACGGGCGGAGAGAGGAAGGGAGGGAGGGATGGATGAAAGGAAGCAAAGCAGATGACTCACCATCAATCCTGCTGACCAGCTCCTCAAGGGCCTTGACTTTCCTCTGAATGCCTGGCTGAGCAAATGTATAGTTGTCCTGAGGAGAAGACAGAAATCAGACAGAGTCAATGTGGACCCGGGTGCCGTCTAGAACAGAGATATGACTTCACAAAGCAGAGTTGTTTTATGTTCTTAGTGTTTAAGCCTTCTGCAAACTCTCCTGAGCGACCTCCATCTTCAATGAAAAAAACCATGATAAGAACCAGGTGGGAAACGAGATCGGGTTAAATGGATAAGAACAACAACAGCAAAAGCAAAACAAAACAAAAACAGTTTTTATTATACTGTGAAATAATGTGTTTGGAATTTTGTCCGAACTGCAGTAAAAAAACAACAACCTGCTGTCAGAAAAAAAGCAAACATGACTCGTTTTCAGAGTGATGTTCTGCAGCCACTGGGCCCGAGGGGTCAGCGTTTCGCGGCGCACAACAAAAACAAGTGCAAAATTTCACAATTTTCACTTTAACAGTACATTCTCGCCAGAGTTCAGAGGCTATTACAGATATCAGACGTGTTTTAAGGAGGCAATTTTGTCCGAGGCGTCTTCTGAAATGGCAAATAAAGAAAAAAGGCCAGCTAACTGAAACTGGCACGGCAACAGGAAAGAAAAAAAAAGCAACAAAACAAAACAAAAAAAAAACAATCAATCTGGCCTTCGGTGATTATGAAGCTATGAGAAAGCAGGAGAAATTGTGTTTTTGTTTCGAACAGCGGGGAGGCTCATTCCCGATCCACTTAGATCCCATCCAGCAGTCTGCCCCGAGGACCTACTTATGTCCATAGAGAACTTGCACAATTTATGGCGGTAGTTTAGATTTTGCTGCTCGTCACAAAAAACAAAAAAAAAGGGAGCGAAAAGATACACACTCTTAAATGTCTAAACTCTATTTTGAGACTTCTCTCTTTTTAAAAAAGAAAAAATATATATATATGGGGATAATAAGCCAGATCATAATCACAGGAGTCCACAGATTCAGACGGTTGAGCTTGCAGAATACAATCCGTGCGGGATCAGCGCGTAGGCATTTAAGAGTGTGAGTGTGCGCCCGAACACACGGACGCGGCGAGGATTACGTTTCCTTGAGGGGTCATTTCGGCGTGGCTGGAGAACAGCTGATGAGGCAAACGACCCCACAGATGGAGAATGGAGAGAGAGAGAGGTGGAGAGGGGAGACGAAGAGTAGGAGGAGGAAGGCCATTTCAGCAGGAATCATTTACCAAAAACATGAAAAGAGTAAAAAAATTTAAAAAAAAACTGCGTCTCTAGCTGTTTTTCAGGCCTACAAGATGCTAACAGATACTACATATGAGGTTGTGTTCTGGTTACACAGATAAGAACCTGGTTAGATGATGTCCGCTTGACTAATAAGGCAGGTATCGCAGAATCAGGAAGTAACACGGTGACGATGCCATTAACAAAACGTTGCTTTGTTTAAGGAAAAAATATTTAACCAGGTTGCAATCAATCCAAACCACTCCATCCAGCGAGATGGGGTTGTTAAATTCACATTTAAAAGAATGTCAATTTAACAACTTCAACAGTCCCTGTGATTTAGAGCAAAGTTGTTGCAATTGGAAACTGGAGCAACTGGAGTAAAAACAGGCTACAGCAGCAAGCAGCCCAACTAATTAAGCAACTAATGTCAGTCCTATAAAATGTTTCATGATTATAATAAAATAAAAAGTACGAAAATGAAGACTAAATACTAAATTGAGGGACTTTTTTTTTTTGCTATACTTTATGTATCAAAACCAACATATTTAAAGTATTAAGTATGTCAATTATTTTTTTCTTTTTTATACATACAACAGTCCAAAGTTAAAATCTATTTTTTGCGATCAATTATTTTTATTTTAGTAGTTGTTTTACATCCACAAAAATATGGGCAGTACAATATAACTACTATAGGTGGAACAAGACATGGAAACAGAGAAAATTGCGCCCAAAGTTGGAATATTTATAGTCACATGTTTCCGGTGCACCCGTAAATCCGACGCATAAACATCCACTAACAGCAACTGATGAAAAAGCTACTATTATTGGTTCCTTTTTGCGTCAAAATATTATTTTAGCCACAGAATTGAATTTTTTTTTCTTCCTTTAACCCCGTAAATGCTAGGATGACTCCAGTGTTCTCATGTATCTGTTGACTTACATGTAAGTGTTTTGAGGGTGACAGGTAAGGAGTTTAAAAAAAGTAACTAGTTGTTACTTTTTTTGTTTGTTTTTTTATTACATTACCACATTCAGAGAAAGTCAGTTAAATAAATGAAAGCATTTCTCTTCTTCAAATCTCTGGTTTGTTTCTGAGCTCTCTTCTCACGTGTGTGTTGTGGGTTTTCATGTCTTCACATCTATTCCAAAGCAGGGCTGCTCGTCTTGAACCTTAGGAAGGAGAGTAGCCATGACAACAGCAACTTCAGCTCTCACATTTACAATTAACCTGAAGCTGCTTTAATAGATTTTTTCTTAAAGTTGTCAGAAAACAATTGTCTGACTCCGTATTTACCCATTACCTTGATTTCTTGATTCACCGTCCCCCGCCGCTCATCATCTTTCCATAATCCCGCCTGAAAGTGATTAACTTTCACTATTCCTAGCTTTCCACTATCTGAAATACCTTTTAACTTCACTTTGTTTCTTGTTCATTTACGTTTGTTCGCCAGCCTCCATATTCTGCCCCTGAGCCTCCTTGCCTTTCTCTTTTTCCTAACACTCCACAGTAATGCAGTTAGGAGCTAAGCAAGTGAGAGGGCCAGAGCAAGTAATTACATTTGCATTATTGAAGCTGCTGCCTTTAATCAACTGCCTTTCTCTGCCTCTTACCACCTCTTCCTCTTCCTGCAGGCTTTTTCTCCCACCGCCTCTGAAACCGGGCCTGATACGCCTCCTTTGTGCATCAATGTAATAACACGGAGGCAGAATAGGGTTTTGCCATTGAGTCGTCTCTAAAGAAGTGAATAAGGCACGACTATTCGGCTTTTAAAAAGTGCTTAAACTCCTAAATCGTCAAAACTAAACTCTTTTGTTAATTTGGAGACATTTGGAAATTATCTATCCTTATGTTCCCAAAACGTTCCACTGCTATTGTTGCCTTCAAGGGACAGTTCAGATTTTTGAAATAGGCTTGAGTGAATTTATCACTAAGTTGTATTACTTGTGTTAGAAAAAGACAAAATTTTACTTCCTAAAAACTCCAGCGTACTTCACTCCACTTGATGCAGACGTAAAACGGACTTTTAAGCACAAAGGTCAATGTTTACGACCGCATATACAGTGCCGCACGTTAAACAGCTTGGCAGGAAACAATGTTCACATCAAGCTATTTAGTATGTGACATCTTGAGGAAGAAATTTGGAGACGATTTCTTACAAGTGTCTGACGAAAGAGATTAGAAAACAGAAAATTGCATGATACATCAATGAAGGAATACATAGACTTTCAGGAACTTCAAAAAACGTGGGAGGGAAAGTTTGGATCTTGGGTCAGGATGAGGCACTGTGTCAAGACAAGTGGAAATACCGGAAACGTGTATGAATGATCATGAAATGCCAAACTTTTGTGGACAATACACACAGTATCCTTCAGAATGTGGGAGTCTTTAGGCCAACAGCTTTACGACTTTACCTTATCAGCTCATCTTCAGTCTAGAGGGATCATTTTCCTACAACTTCAAGACCTGGAAGAGCATGGGAATGTACCACCTTCAATGTCTCGGATGACACCAAAATCCCTCCAGTGCCTGTTTGTATACATTTTACATCTTTAAGTAAAAACCAAACCGTTCCTCTTAAATCTGTGCCGAATCAGGCCCCTTTCTCAAAACTTGTTATAAGAAATCTGAATATATTTCACATCTTTTAAGCCCTGAAATTGAAATGATTAAACTATAACCTAGCAGAAATCCAAAGCCTATCCGTTTTCCTCCTTATTTCTCCAGATTTGCCATCTTTAAACTGACTGATCGTCATTCACAATTTTTACCAAGTAGAAACAGCCTGCTGCTGGCACAAACTTTAAGTGCTTTTAAATTTGACTCCTCATTTACCCAGACAAAAACCTTAAATAGCGACATTAAACTTGATTCTTTCAAGTTGAGAGGGTAAAACAAATGTTTCTCTACTTGCACCAGGCATCCTGATGGCCCTTGTGTCAGGCCCATCTGTGCCTCCCTCCCCACGGTGAGAGAGACGATGTGGTTCAGCCCATTCTCACCCCAAAGAACCACTCTCCCCTACTTCCCTACAGACGGATTAGTGTCTTCCTTCCTGTTTAGAAAAGAGACTGATGAAAATCTCAAGTTCAGCTTGAGCTGTCGGAGTTGTCACAACTGAACAGAAAAATCTTCAGGAAGGAATAGTGGTGTATCGTCAACAGGGTCAAGCTCTGTTGGTAGACATGGGAAACAAAGGCTACGATTGACTGGTCTGACCAAACAGACAAGTTACTGAAGCTCAAATTGCTGAAGGAGATTATGTGGATCTGACAGAAAGTTGTTGTTTCGGCACCAGAAATGGACTGCAAAGCAAATGAAGAAGATTAAAGGTCCTGAACTATGGAACTGGACACTGTGCTGACAATCCATAGGAGGAAGTACTTTGGGCAACAATTTGTTGTAAAACCATGGATTCTGCCACCCATATAAAAGTTAACTTTGAAAAGTACCGCCTACTTAAGTATAGAACCTCTCATGGGAACTGTCTTACCTAACGGTTATGACCTATTTTGCCACAAAGCAAAAACGGTTCAAGAATACTTATAAGGATAACCCAAAATGTCTGAGATGCTACAAATTCACCAGACCTCAAACCAACAGAGCATCTGTGGGATACAACAGACAAAGACGTCAGATCAGAGGAGTCACTACTGATCAAACATGCAGGGCTGAAAGGATCTGCTGCTAGCAACTCGGGGCCAGATACCAATGCAAACCTTCAGAAGTCTAGAGGAGACTATGACTCAATGGGTCAGAGCAGTTTTGGCATTAAATGTAAGACTAGCACACTATTATCAGGCGGTCATAAAGTCAAAATCTTCTCTGCGTTTCAACAGAGTCCAATGAACACACTGATCTGCTCACCTTTTATATGTAGGTTTATCCCTGCCATATTTCCTTCTTCTTTGTAGCCCTCTCCGTTTTCAAGTTCAACTTAAAGAATCCAGACACCAACATTTGATTGCTGTAATTTCTTTTGCCTACGTAGCTGACTACTGTCCACTGATATCTTGCTGCAATGAGAATAAAATACCTTTTTCCTTGTCATATTTTTACCATTCACCATTACTTTGCAATTTCCTTTATCCTCAGATTTCCCCTAGATTTTATGTCATGCCTACCTGTCTGTTATTCTCTTTCTTTCTCCTTTTTTGTCATGTTTTTTCATTTGCCTCCACTTTTACTCCCAGTCTTGTTCTCACTTCCTCTCCTTGTCAACTCCAACAAGTCCGATCTTTGATCAGCTGAGGCAACACAAGGAAATCGACACCAGCTCGTTTATTATTCATACATTTTTCCCTCTTCTCCCGCCATCTGTCCGTCAATTCACAAAAAGCGTAAGTGAAACTGCTTTGTGGACACGCGTCACATAAACAAGAACGCCTGTGTCTCATTCAGAACAAGGTGTCAACAGCTTCCCGTTCTCTCCTCCTTTGTTCGTTCCCTTTTCTCATCCTCTCTTCTCTCCCAGTCAGCTGAATCAATAGCTGCTCTTCACCTCTAAGTCTATTCTATTAGAGACAACAATGGCTCCACATTGGACTGAGATTGCCTCCTTTTGTGGCACCGGATGTCTATCAGCAAGTTGGACAGAACCAACACAACAGAGCCGGAGGAGGGAAGTGTACATGTTTGAGAGAGGAAAAAGTGTGATAAGTCAAGGGAAGAACGGAAAAAGAAAGAGATGACAGGTCAAGATAAAGACTAGACAATAATGACACGGCCAACTGAAGGACAGGGCAATCATCTGTCATTCACTACTACTGTAGGTGCTGGAGAGCAGAACAAGGAAGCAGAGTGATAACATGAGCAGCTTTGGATGTATAAACAAAGATGAAGTTAATTACACATGCAGCAATGTAGCAAACTCTAAACATTTTGATCTTAATCAAATTTATCTTTATTTCCTCTCTGGTATTATAATGGACATCTGGTATTATAATGGACTGGTATTCCACTAGTCACTCCTCAAACGTAAAGGACAAGAGAACTTGCCACTCAAGTAAAGTCCAGAAATAGCTACTTTAAAACCCACCTACATTTGCCAATATCCAAACTGCAGGAAATTATGCCATTTTTTTAATAGATTGAACTACCCCAACAGCTGATGGAAGCAGTTTTAGCAGCTTTCTTCAGCTAAAACAAACAGTAACAATGCCAAAAAACAAAACACTTTTTCCTTAAAAACAATAGAAATTTCAATTTCAAACAAGCAAAGTTGTGTAATCCAAAATACATCAACCAATGGCCAATTTTGATGGTAATGTCAGTCAGAAAAAATACATCACAGTAATTTATTAATCGCAGATATTTCTGTGTAACATAAAGCCACATTATTTACGGAAGACATGTGGGATTTTGTCTTAGTGAATATTTAAAATATTCAAACAAAAACGCAGATTGGGAAGCTAAGAATACCTAGGCACTAAACTACTTGATATGCTATTGGCTGGCATTTGGAGAGCAGCCAATCCAAGAGCGCCATAGTTTTTCCTTAGCATTGATTGGCTGTTAGACTGTAGATATTAGTGTCTGCAGTTGCGCTAAGACGGTTTCCACTGTGTATACGTATTAATGCACATTAAGATATATCTGCTTTTAGAAGTACTAAAATAGGAAGTTATAACCATTTTTAGAGGGGGTCTCAACTATTTGCGGATTGTGATTATCTAAAGAGGCTAGAACAAACTGAAATGGACTTCAGGTGGTTTAAGCTTGTTTTTTTTTTTATGTGTCTCATTGGCAGACCAACAAGATTACTCATTGGTCTGAAGTCAAAGCAGAAAAAAAGGATGCTGCTTTGGGTGTTACTTTGTGAGTGTTACTTTGGATGCTCAGCTTACACAAAACTAAAGTGCTAACAGCAATTTTAGTAATTTAAGCTAGCCATGCCACCTTGGAGATTGTAATATATGTGTATTACTTGGCTTGAAGGAGCTTCATTGTGCTTGATAAAGATGAAACCATACCAGTCTTAAAGGTTACAATGCTAATGTATCACCAGCAACCACAAAGGGTTAGCGACAGCTTAGTAATTTAAGCTAGTAATACCACCTTGTTTATTGATTATAATTATTAAGTTGATTGTTATATTTGTGTATTTCTTGACTTGATGCTCCTCAATACTGCTAGCTATGCTTTTCAATTATCAGAAATTTGTACTAGCTGAGGCAGCCCACTCTAAAGTGTATGACCAAGAAAATTTGCTCTGCCTAGCAGGACAAACTAGGACTCTCTAATTATGCAAATTGTGCTTCTAATATATTGGATATAAAAAAATCAGGTCACTGCTTCACTGCTGAGAATAGACAGTAACTTGGTACCTTAACTGAATCAAAATGCATGACCTGTCGACTACATCCTCTGCATTATTAAAGCAGGAGAAGCCTGAGCAAGACTTTTTAAACTTAAGAGGGAACCTAATGTGTGTTTTTTTTTTTAGCTTCACTTGATTCTCATCACATCCTTCAAGCAGCTGTTGCCACTTCCATCTCGGACGACCTCTAGTTTAGCAGGTGAGCAAACATGTTGCGGATTGTGAAAGATGAGGGGGGTGAAGAAGGTAAAACTGTGAGCTAAATTTTTATTAGAAGGAAATCTAATGGGTCCAATTAACTACTTGCTTGTCATTCAACCTACAAAGGTAAAGAAGACAAACGTACACTAACAGAGGCAAGCATACACATCAGACGGCTGATCGGTTGGTTTGTCTGTCTGTGTAGGTTAGTGTTTGGGAGGGGCGGATGAGTGACAGACCAAGGTGATGCTGCGGTACCCTTGGGAAAACAAGAACAAGACATGGCGTCTGGTTTGGCCTGGCTACCGTCTGCTAGATGTTGTCCCTCAGACCCCTGTTTCACTCCAGGGAAGCTCCATCTCTAGCCGCCACGCCAGGAACAGATGGTCACCTTGACAACGAGCGAGCATACTCCGAGTGGCTTGCAGTCCGAAACGAAAGTGATAAATGTTGTGCTAAGCATGTCAGATTTGTGTATTTTGTATGTATTGAATGCATTTAGCATGACTACAGACTGTCAATCAAAGTTAACTGAAGCAAGTATGTGAAAGATGGGAGATCAGGGTCGTATCATGCATGGACTTCAGAACATTTCTGGAAAGGAAGGAAAAACTTGAACACCAATTTTTAGGGCAAATTAAGAAAAAATAATAATTTCAATTGGGTAGAACAGACCCGCCAATGGTGCCAATGTACTTAATGTTTTAATTTCATATCAAGGAAAATATAGGACAACTTTAAATCGTGTTTCTTCAATCTGGAGGACATTGATGAAGTAACGTCTATTTTCATAATCAGGAGAACAGAGATCAGGTGGGAAACTTGCTTGAGAATGTGATATCTTGTTCAGCTATATGTACGTCTACTTGTCTGCATCTGAAGTCTCCATGGTAACCAGCTTCACCAGAGAGCAATGGGTGGTATTACTTGTAGATGTTCACCACAGAATCAAGAGATTTGATGTTTGAAGCTGTATTTAATTCATGATGTAGTCTTTGTTTGATTAACTCAAACAGCCAAAATTATTCATAATCCGGGCAAACTACGGTTAAAAGTTCTCTTCAACATGTTTCTTCCAACTGGAAGTCATTTTAAGCCGTTTGAGTCAGACTGCCGGACAACAAAGCTTATGCTAATTTCCATTGCAAAACTAGAGCAAAACAGCACAAAGGCTGACTTTCAAACCTTTGCGTAGTTAGATAAGATATATTTGGCATGTAAGTGTAGGCTAATTACCGATCTCCCAAAATTAAGGAAATTAGGGTGGATTCATTGGTGCATCCCTAATTTTCATGTGTTTAAAAAGTTCCAGTTAAAGTGTGTAAGTAAATTCAATTTGTGGCAGGGCTTGAATTTGAAAAAGCTGTAAGAGGTAACAGGATGATAAAGAGGCTCAATATTCCTGTAGCATGAGTAGTTGCTGTGGATGTCATTCTCAAGGTTATAGGTAAAAAAAAAAAAAGAAGAACAAGTGGCTGCATGAAGCAATTGCTAATTTCTCTCTTCTCTCTAATAAACTTTTATATGTTATTCTACTTTATAGACTTGAGAGAGGGAACATAAAATGTATGCCATTCCCAAATTACAGCCTGATAGGAAAGCTTCCTTGTACTTTCAGAGCAATAGCAGCATACTGAGAAGTAGTATCCCCAAACCGCTGGGGCTGTGGCAAGAAAAAAAAAAAATTTTAAGGTTCCACTTCCATTTGTCAGGATTACTGTTGAAATATAATAACTTTAGCTCCCAGGGCGAGATTACATTTCTCAAAGTTAGGGTCCAGGACTGCAAAAAATACATTTAAGAACCCCCGTTGTAAAGGGCACATCTGCAGAATTAGCATAAAAGACAGGTTTTGCTGGCTTTAAAAAACAGAGATCCCCTTGGGGTTAAAGTAGGAGGAAAAATGGACTTCTCAAAAGTTTTTGACTTCGTTTTCTAGTCCGAGAGAGGGACAAAAGCTCATTGGCTGCGTCTGAAAAGAACACATCAAGTGGATTAGTCAAAAAATTTGTCTAAAATGTGATATGAGGTGACTTTTTTTTTTTTTCCTTTTTGCAAACACAAAAAAATTTGATCTCTGATTAACAAAAACAGATTTTAATCAACAACACACATTTATGACAGCTTCATTGAAATTTAATGAAACAATTTACACGGAACCGCTTTGACAAGTTAAATTAGCGAAGATAGCCGGAGGCGCCGTCCACGCTACCAGACTAATTGGCTGAAGAAAAGCCCGGGCCAGTGTGAGGGTCAGCTTAAAGATTAATCCAAAACAGGCAAATGTATTAATCAAAGAAAAATCATCTTCGATTTTCACTGCAGCATTGACAGGCGGCTTATAACAGCTCCCGCCTTCCTTAAAAGCACTTTAGTGGGTCACATGACTGGATGACATTAATAAACAAAGCTTCTTTTGAATGTTTGCAGTCAAACGCCGAGACTGTAGCGCAATACTTTACTGTAATGTTACAAATGGTCTGTGCGCCATTTTTGTGCTGATGCACTCCCTTCGCTTGTCTGTTTAAAGGAGAAAAGTCCCGCAGTATCAGACGAACGTTCATCTTACCCATGAAACCCTCTCCCACTGTCCACTAGGAGGCATGCATGTGCGTGTGTGTGGAAGATCCAAGATAAACTCATCAATAACCTCACATTGAGAACCGTTTTGCATGTCTATGAAAGGCGGCACGTTTATCTCTTTATAAAGTCTCCAGTTAGTCGAATTTGTCAACACAGAAAACAGAACTGCTTGAATCTTTCAGTCTAGCATGTTCTTTAGAGGAAATGGGGAGGGTGGGGTGTCGGAGGGTGAGGGGAGAAAGACGGGGTCGATGCTGCCAATTAAAGCGGCAGCTCATTAAAGAGGTTGCTTAAGTGAATTGACAGCCAAAACGCTCCCTTTTAGGTAAAAGGGAAGCTTAGCAGCGAGGCACTAAAGCCAGCACTAATGGATAATTTACTGTAATGAAGAAAGGAGGAAAAAACTAAAGGCTAGTAAGTCAAGCCCCTCAGACACTGTGACTGGTGTGGAGACGTTTTAACCAGCTTTGTCCTCCAAGTAAATTCATTTTAGTAATGAGAACATTTACCTGCTTTGAAAAGCACACACTATTTTTAAGTTGCTTTTTCCCCAGCAACGTTTTGTTACTGGGCAACCACAAATTGAACTGTGCTTTGTTGGGATTTTATATGACAAATAGCAGCGCATTGGAAGCAGTGGAAGGAGAACGACATGTGGTTTTCAAACATTTTAACATATCTGAAAAGTGTGGCGTGCACTTGAATGAAGCCCTGTTTTACTCTGATGACCCTAAAGTTAAAAATATTGCAAAAATGTAATCTTACAAAGTTTGAAATCCGTCATTTTTTAATTGTAACGTTTTATCAAAACCAAATCTAACCTGTTTTTGAATCATTATTATGAAATACAAGTGAGAGTAAAATTGAAATGTTATTCGCTGTGCTCATTTATGCAACTAAAAACAGAAGGTATGAGGCAGCATTTATGCTAAACTAATTAACTAATTATTGAATAGTGAATAAAAGTAAAGAAAATAAAGGTCTGGGTGGAACTGACCTAACATTGATGTGTTAGGTCACTGGTGCATTATCATTTGTTCACAAATATTCAGCAACAAACGTCTGAAGATTATACAGCACACAACAATTTACTCATTTAATTTATGGATGTCACAAAAAAGGGGTTTGAATATAAATGCACACCACACATTTCAGATTTTAAATTTGTAAAAAAGATTTTAAGACCATGTATCCCCTCTGCTTTCTATCAAGGCGCCGACCCCACCGACCTCGCCGCCTCAGTTTACTGCAACAGCATACAGTGGATGTGGGAGGGGCTGCAGTCGAGGTCGGAGCAAGGATCACCAACTAATTACAGCGCTCAGGCACCAACCCTCGGTCAGATTGTTTAGAAAGCATTAGGGGGGAAACACGGGGCCTCCCTGGTGCATTGCACATAATTAGTCCGGAGCCAAGGTCACACACAGACACAAGCACGGGGACACGCCGCCGCCACACGCATGCGAAAGCACACGCTGTATCCTCCTTCTCTCTTCCTTCCACTACAGCTCTCCTTTTGCTGCATCTTACTCTCTCAGGGGCCAACAAGGCACAGCGTCTATTAATTTCCTGAATGAATAGCCTAGCAACTGGTTAACGGTTATTTAAGGATGCTCACATTTTATGCAGAACACAAGGTCTGGACTATTAATTACCTTTAGCGCGGGGCCGGGGCGAAAATTTTTCAGTCGCGCAAATACAATACATCCATTACGGCGACATAAACATAGAGAAACGATCAAGAAAGGCAGAGTTCTTAACCTCTGATTTATGGAAGCTCTGCTAAAACATCGTCACTTCCCAACACCGTTAGCAAAATTCACAAATCTGAAACAAAATTAAGGAGAGGAAGCCAAAGACGTGTGAGAAATAAAGCCAGATCGGAGGGTGCTAAGTAGCAGCGGTGCAGCTGACTCCACCATCAGCTCAGTTGGGCCCCGTTTGGAATTGACAGATGGTTGGACCGTGACCACTGAGAGCCGGGGTCGATGGAGAGGAGCTGGTGGCCAAAAAGCTTCAGGATGAAAACACAAAACCAAATCAAGTTTGCAATCAAAGGCTTTCGAGACGCTTTGGACCGCTTTCGGTGAATCTGAGCCAAGCGCGTTTCTGAAACGTGTACACACAGAGGTCCATGTGGATTTCTACCAGTCGAGACTGTGTTAAGTTGCGACAAACAAGCAACTTTCACATGGACACAAAATCAAAGTGAAGACAAACTTGTTGGTTTAAGGACTTAGCAGCTAAAGCTGCAGCTCAGATGGTCACTACACCAGATACCAAACTGTTTGCAAGCTTCTTTTTTTCTTTTGATGAGCTTTGATATGATTCAGGGCAAGATATTCATACTACTTAAGTTTTATGACATTTTGCAAGTAGCAAATGAAAACATCAGACGTGGCATTAAATGTTTTCACAAATAATCTGAAAATTGTAGAAAAAAAAGTTATTCGGTCACTTTAGGTCCAATCCTCCTAAATAAAATCCCTTGTTATCCATTAAATTGTTTTAAAAAAATTAAGCAATGTTCCAAAATTTAATGGCAACTAAAAACATGGTGGCCCTAGCTGCTTCAACGCAGTATATGTATAAAATTTCCACCAAGAATGACACCAACAGTAAAAGGATTTTTTTGTTGTTGTCTGCAAACGTATGCGCTTCTTTGACTTTGGTTTTGTTAAATATTCTGTTGAAGAAAATGTATTAGATCACTTCATGTCAAAGTTTGATATTGAAGCAGCATTCAGGTTTTAAGCTCCCACTGATCTAAAAGAAACTTCCGGAAAACTGCAAAACTGTTGAAACACGGAGTTCCTTTAAAACAAGGCTAAAAACCCACCTGCTTAAAGTTGCCTTTGATTACTAAAAACTGGAGCACAGACCAAATATTTGATGTAGATTTGCTTGATTAGTTTAATTATGGCATTTGACAAAACGTAATGTCGTTGCCTGTTTCATAACCGGTTACTGTATTATGTTTTTAGGATGTAAAGCACTGTGAACTCCCTTGTTGGTGAAATGTGTTATACAAATAAACTTGACTGACCTAAAGCATAAAGAAAATAGTTTAATTCAAAAATTTAAATTTTCCTATTAACATATATTGAAAAAAGAAAGCTACTTTCATTCATGTAGCTTTAGAGAACCTAAACAAATTTCGCTTAGCTGAACCAAGGGCAAAAATGGCTCTTTGGGATGGAAAGGTTGCCAATCAATATCCCAACCTCTGAATGTCTCATAGAGCACTGTTATTAGAGGAGGAAGTAAATGCAAACTGCTGGTGGCAAAATTCTGTTGAAAAAACAAAATAGTCTCAAGAAGTCCTATTTGTGATTTGCCAAAAGCAATGCTTTGCCAAAAGCAATGTAAAACCGAAACTTCATATTATTCTAGGACTCAGAAGCATGGTGGTGGCAGAATCATGCTGTGGAGATGTTTTTCTACAACAAAGACATGAAAAATACCTCAATCGTTATAAAGAAACTTCATAAAAGAAAGACAGTGCCTCTAAACAGACAACCAGAGCTGGAATGGAATGGTTTAGAACGGCCCAGTCAAAGCCCAGGCACAAATTCATTGGAAATTTAAAGAAGAAGAACTTCTGAATTTGGAAATGTGAACACATTTTAATCTGAGCTTTAAAGTCAAGTCAAACAAAAGGGATTTTTTTTATATCTACACATACATACTGCTTTCATTGTTTAATCACACACACACACAAACCTACACGCTTTTTACCTGGATGCCGTCCAGCAGTTTGCTCATGCACCAGAAGCTGTCAGCCTCAATGTTCCTCAGAGCCTCTTCCTGGAGACTGGACACGTCAAAGTTTTCCACTTCCTCCTCTGGAGAAGAGAAAATGAGAGCAACAACAGAAGGTGAGGAAGGAGGAAAACAGACGGGCTCTAAAAGAGAAAAGCCAGCAAAAGGGGAAAGTGAAGAGGAAGGCAGTAAAAGACAGAAAAGGTACAAAGAAAAATGTGTTCTGCTAACAGTTTCGGAGAAAAGCGAGCTGTAACTAGGTGTTAAAAGCAAAAGTTCAACCTTTTCCGGTTGCTTATGTGAACATTTAGAAAATGTCAGAATAAGATGTACATTTCCCTTTTGAGTGAGGGAATGTACTTAACATTTCACAGGGTAAACAATCGAGATGTTCTAAGTTCGTTATTCACAGCGCTTGTAATCCCCCCCCCATCTGCTATTTATGATCCCACAGTTATAACTTTGTGCTTTAATGTTCAATTTGGATCTCGGGGTCGAGTCAGGTAGAGCTGGGAGTCAAACGGCGACGCGAAGCTGGGTTTCAAACGCCACCGCCGGAAGAAAAGAAAAGCGTTTGAAAGAGGCGAGGAAGCCGAGTCATTCTCCGGTGGGTGACTTCGACGACGGGTGTCATCAGATGTCATTAACGGCAGCAGTGTGTGACGGACTGCAGGGGCTCTGACGGGCTTCTGACAAGCCACTGACAGCCAGTGGAGAGAAGATGGGACGAGACTGATTAACAGTGATCCGGAGAGGAGGGGAACCGGAGGAGGTATGGGGGGGGGCAAAGTGCTTCATGTGTTATTTGTGTGTGTGTGTGTGTGTGTGTGTGTGTGTGTGGTTGTACAGTATAGGCAAAACAATAATAATTTAAAATGGGGGGCTGTTATGTAGCTAGGTGAGCTTATGTATTTTCCAACAGACACTTGAGTACAACTGGAAGACCTGGCAGCTCTGCTTGGTATCCTTGGCAACCCTTGTGGTACGCTGTTAAGGTTGTAATGAGCATGCTCAATCAGACAGACGGATGGAGGGTCGAAAAGCTGGCAGAGCATCAAAGCTACAAACCAATAGCTCCAACCTTTTAGGAGTGTGTTGTGTGTGTGTGTGCTTGAACTTTTTCACATTTCAATCACTTGGTTTAATGTAATTCGGTGGGATTTTATGCGATTGACCAACACAAAGTAGTGAAAATATATGAAGTGGAAGGAAAATGATACATGGTATTTGATTTGGAAAAAAACTGAACACCACAAGCCCTTTGCCCTCCACTGTAAACAACAACAACAACCTGTCTCATAAACGGCATTAAACATTATAATTGCGATGTGATTCATGCAGAAATGGGTACAAGAATACAAAATATGCACAGAGAGGCCAGTTTCTGCTTCTCCTCATTTCCCTTTTCATTCCATCAAAGTGGTAAGGATCAGAAAAACTAGATGCAGGGGAAAAAAGAAAAATCTAATTTTGCTCACCTATCACGCTGATCTTTAATACAGCATACGGATGTGGTCAGAGGCTGCATTGTGATTAGATGTCAGTATTGTTCGCAGGAATTGAAGGAAATAAAAGCTAAAAGATGTGATTCGTCAGCAGGTGACGATGCTTTTTGAAGACACTGCTGTTTTTTGCTTCTTCTTTTTTTTTTTTTTTTGCAGAGGTTTAATCTCAAAACAACCTGACTTTCAAAATGAGATCTAAAAAGTAAAAGGTGTGAATGAAAACTAAGCCAGAAAAAAAAACAGCCAAAGACAATCATTGAGATCTAAACCTGGAGCTGAAGCAGCTGTCCGAACAGCACAGAAACAAAAAGCCTCCATCTGACCAATCTGGGCTCGATCCTCAATTTAAAAGCCCATCTTTAGTGATCCAAAAGACAATGACGCTACATTAATATGGGACTCTCTGTGGTACGCAGCAACACCCTGAGCTCCATTGACAGCATTAAATCTGCAGTTGAAAAGATTAATTGCGAACAGACTGACTGGCAATTCGAGTGGTGTCATTGCTGATTAACAGGGCGGTGAGAGAGAGCCACTGCTCTGGCGTTTTGGGAGACCCTGAGAGTCCCCGAGTCTCAAATCAGTCTTTGTCGCGCCTACGGCCTCGCTGTCGGGCAGATTCCCAAACCCGGGCCTTGACTCGGGAGCAGATTAGAAGGGACGGCTTCCAAGTGTCCGCTGGTTGCTCTGGAATTAGGCGCAGCTCATCACAATAACAAGGACATACAAGAGGAAGGACTTTAAAGGAAGAGAGGCGGTGGAACGAGAGCGGCTGCGCTCCGGATGGCCTGGGTTGGATCACAGGGCAACACTGCCCCCTGTGACCGTGGAAGGAACTGAAACCCGGCGGCAGCATCCAGATGAAAATGGATCATTGCTTCAAAGCTGGGATGTTGAGTCATTTTCAATGCTTGATAGCTCTCTTTGAACACTACTTTATGGTGAAACCATGGGTAATTTTCACACTAGGAGAAGGCTGTTATCATGAATAAAAAAAAACTAAAATGAAATAAAGAAAGTAGCATTTAGTGAACTTTGACGCTCTGTAACACAAGGGTTCCTACAGTTTTCATGAAGAAAATACAGACTTCCTTAAATTGAATCTGGAATGTGTGAAAACAAGAACGACGGAAGGAAAGTGGACTGATGCAAGAAAGGAAAGAAAGGCAATTTGTAAAAAAGGGAAAAAGGAAAGAAAATAGGACAGTACGTAGGTGTGAAACAAGGAAGAAATGGGAGGAATAACATGAAAAGAACAGACACAAGGAAAAATGGGAGAAAGAATATGAGGAGTGCACAAGGGAGGAAGTAAAAACATAAAAAACAGAAGGAACCACACAAGGTGTGGCAATTCCACGAAGACAGGAAAAGAAAGAACTCAAGTAAAGAAATAAGGAATGACAACAACAGAGGATTCCAAGTGAATATAGAAGAAAGATTTAAAAAAGAAGGAAGAAAGAGTACAATAGTACAGTACACTTAGATACTGGGAAAAGGAATGAAATCTTGAATTTTTCCATGTTTTCTTTGTCACGCTTAACCAGTCCTGCAAAATAGTGAAATCTCATTCCACCCAATTCCAGACAACATAGGAAACCCTGATAACAACCAACTGCTGACCTTCCATCAAAAGAAGAAACTAATTAATTTCAAGGGACCCTGGCCCCCAGCAGAAACTCCAACAAGACATTCTCTTGGTGATTATTTCTGGTGGTCTGCCCTTGCAGTAAAAGAACCAGCTGACAATACATGTCTGGGATGCCATCTCTCAGGGAATGCTTAACAAATGAGATGGGAGAGATTTTTTTTTTTAGCAGTTCAAGCCCGAATGAGCTTCACGTCACGAGTTTCGGCAGCTTGAGTTGCATGCGAGATGTGGCTCCTTAATTATCCCCGGCCAAATAATGCACTGCCGATCCTCTGAGGCAGACTGCGACGTCTTGAGAGAGCAGACACCAGCGTTCATCTTGGTAGAGGGGATAAGAACTTGTTTGGCAGAGGGCACAGAGTTCTGAGTCGAGCCAAGAAGCATACACTGCTCACGATGGAAACTGGGGAGTGAAACGCTTTCGGTGTTTTGAAAAGCCTTAAAGTGAAACGGTTGTTATGGAAATGTGGTTACCGGAAGATGCCACTCTTTGGGATTTGGGCTTCCTTTTCTTTTACTTCCCTTCCACCTTCCCCATTGTGCACGGTCCATAAACTTTGACTCTCATCCAGCTTCGCTTGTCAGAGTTCCAATTGTTTTAAACTTTAATTATTGCTGTGGCTGTAAAAAAGGCATGGGTTGGTTACTAAGTATTTAAAAAGTTACAGTTTTTAAACCACAAAGAAAATAAACATTATACCCTTCCTATGGTTTAAAGTCCATTTAATGAGATGCCAGCTAAAGTGCTGAAGCGTTCACACTTATTTTTTTTTGAGAAGATCTCGGACACTTGAGTTTGCATTGGCTTGAAAAAGAAAAACTCAGTACTGTGGTTGGATTATTTAAAATGAAATGTGTTAATTTACCTATAAAGCAGGTAACAGAGATCTGATAAGTCAGGATGGCTTTTAATGCCAGGCGTGAACAATCATTGTGGGGAAAGTCCACTTTTGGGATCTTCAAATAGAGTTCTTAAAGACCCGCAACTTTTAGAGGCGTCCCTGATTCACCACATCTGAGGAAAAAGACTAATTCACCTCCTCAGTATGCACTCAGGTTCTCCAGAGCCCTAGTACTGACTACCATACATTATTTGATCTTAGTGTGTTGAAGCAGAGACGCATCTAAACATTGCAGGAAACTGGATCTTGAGGCCTGGATATGAAGACCTCAGATCGACTTAGACCTAGCTAAGCAAGAAGCACATGATTACCAGGTTTGAACTGGACCCAAGTAGGTCAACTTATTTTATAATTAATGACACAGTCTGATCAAACAAATGTACCAAAATAACTACAATAAACAACTGCTTTGAATTGAGGTTGTCATACTGTCAGAATCTTATATCAACCCTTCCTTGAAGGTTTTAGTTTTCTTAATGCCATTTCCTGACTTTTCATTTTTTCTCAACCAAATAAGTGCACTTATGGCCTTATTCAAGTTAACTCTTGAAAAAGTTAACTTTTTCAAGAGTTAACTTTTGCTCTTGAAAAAGCAAAAGTTAACTTTTGCTTGAAAAAGTTAACTTTGCAAAATACAGACAATTTTGCAACTGCAATTTTGCAACTGCAAAATTGTCTGTATTTAAAAACTTTTGAACTACTTGATGCTAATAATTGTAAAATTTCCTCTTATATCTTCAAACATTGGTGCGCAATCCTTCAAATCTTCATTATTTCTCTTATTTTTCCCTACTAATTCCCCCCCAATTCTCCATTCTTGTTCTCTCCACCTCTCGGCCGTTTGACATCTCCTAGGTTGCCAGTCTGCCCTGCCAAGCTGTTCTCCACATTCTCTTCCTCACCTCTCTTCCTATTGGCCGCAGAGCCAGCTTCCTGCCAGGCCCCAGGGCTCATTTCCTGTTTGTCCTGGCGCAGGGGGCAACTTGTCCAAAGGGACCAACTGCTTGGTCGCAGCCAGCTGTGAGTACTTGGCACAGCGTGGCTTGCAGAGTTGGGTTGCACCTCCTGAGACCCACAGACAGACACACGTGCGTGGATACACACGGCACACACACCCCTGCCAAGCGTTGCCATCTGCCCTTTTATAACTACAGGGGCCACAAGGTAACGTGATGTAAGATGATGAACGAGCTAGTTTGGTCTGATGTAATCATAAAGTGCGCGTGGCGAGCGTGTGACAGCTCGACAGCACACAAAGTCAACAACCGGCGATTAAAAATAAATAAATAAAAGAAACACCCCGGGTCTGACAACCGTCTGTTGGTTCGGATTAATCGGGAGCAAACCTGAGCTGCCAACTTCCGAGGAGAGATGGTAGACGATCAGCTCTAATGCGCAATAATGCAGTCATCAGTTTGAATTATGGCACCGATTCTGGTTAAATCTAATGATTCTAATGGCTTACAGTTCAGGTGCTAAATCCAAACATGACACAATCTGGCAGAATGACACCCAACTGACACAGCCGAGGGCACGACACTTTAAAAGAAAAAAAAAAATTGTTAAAAAATGACGACAACATGCGTTAGCTCCCGGGGAAATCTGTAATACTTCAAATGTCTGTGAGTTCAGGCGGCGGCGACAAAATGTGATTTCCTCTCGCTGGCACAATTAGCCTGATAACACCGTTACCTCGTTAATGAGAAGTGAACATTTTCCAGAGAGGTGGCACTTATACTGTTGGATAATTAAGACGAGAGTCAACATGGCAAAGCTGATGACAGACACAGCGAGGGAACACACGAATACACACATTCAAAACATTACAAGAGATGAGAACCAATTTATAGTAGTGTGTGGCACAAAGTGCAAGGATATGAAAATAGACACCTGGAGGTGAGAGAAAACATAATTGTTTTCTTTCCCCTGCCCTAGTAGATCATTTGACAGAGCAATCTTCATTCGTGATTGAAACTCATGTTCCGTCAATGCTGGTGGCAATCGTGTTGTATATGGTACAAGACGATAGGCATCTTTCGGCAATCTTTAAGGGAGACCTAAAAGGCTAGTAAGTAGTAAAGAGGGTTGACCTCAACCTGCTCCATACACCTCGTAGATACAAAGCACAAAGGCAGCTCCCTAACAGCTGATTTATGACGTCTTAAAATCGATTTAGAGACGAAAAAAAATCAAATGGCTGCAGACGTCCAACACCAATCTAGTGTTAATTTCCCTTCAAACATGAAGTTCTTTCCGATTGGGGCATGCACTCAGGAAAACTGGTCCAACTACATATAGGATAGCAAAACAACATACAGTTTAATGCATTTATCGTATTGTGTATCATTTATTGTGATAAATTTTGTTTTATAAGATAGTTGTCACAATAAATTCCACTAAAATTGTTTAAAAACCAACAGAACTGTCCTTTTTGTCAGGATTGATCGTTTTACTATTTTATGCACTGTTAGTTCAATAAAAGCATGAATAAATAAAACATTAGAAATTAAAGTTACCATGAGCAGATTAGTGATACAAATCACACTTTATGTAACCCGTGTCTTAATGAAGCAGGTTACAAACAAGAACATTTTTCAAGAGCATTATTTGTGTTTGTGGGGCTACTGTTGCTGTGACACACAGTCACAACCATACAGTTGCCTAAAAAAGTAGGAATAAATAGTTCTCATCGTGTTATCACAGTAGTACTGCAAAATACTCAGATAAAACCAAGTCCATATCGTCCACCGCTAATACGAACCGACTGAGCAGGTGAGAGCTGGCACACATCGTACAGGCAGCGCTCTGGATCAACCCTGCTGAGTTCAGCTTCGCCGTCAATTATTAAAGGTCTAATGTGAACTGGACATAGCGGTCTCGGTTGAGGATGTATGAGCAGTCAGAGGCAGTTTAGAGAGAAGCTTATCTCTGCGTAGGTAATGTGAGAGCAGGGAGAGCGGAATGGAGTCCAAAAGAACAGCTGCCTCACACACCTCAGTGGTCCTCCGCAGGAAATTTAGAATGCACCAGAGTGAGCTTGAAAAGACAAAAGGGATGTTTAACGTGACATAATCGCCCAGCGCACCGCAGTGGCTGTGGAAAACTAAAGCCCTTAACCTACCTTCTGAAGGCAGCCTGCTTCATTCAAACTGCAAGTACACCCACACACACACACGCACGCACGCCCACAAAGGGAAAAAAAATCATCAAATGTCTTTATTTGATAGAGCTTTGAAAAAAACGTGTCCCCTTAAGAGCCATGCTTTCAGCGTTGAATGAAAACGTCGACCTTCAGCCTCAGCAATGATAAGAAGCACTTCAGGCCGCTAAAAGAAAAAAAATAAAATAAAATACTAATAATACCAGCAATGTTCCAATCCCCTACTATCTACTCTATAAGCAGTGTGTCCATACATCATCCCCAGTGTCCCGAAGCTGTTTGTTAGATAACGTAACTCCTTGACATCGAATGGAATGCAGCTATTAATACCGTATCAGCCCGTGAGCAGACACAAAACGACCCCACGAGCCTCAAATTAAGACGAGAAAGCTCAACGTCCTTAATTTCTAGCGAGTCTGCGCCTCGACGTTTTGTCCTTAGACGTCATACAAAGTGTCCCATCACAAGCTAATTTGTAAAACACAGACGACTATGAAAGAGCGAGTCGACGCGAGCACAGCTAGTGACATAATCTACTTTTGTGCAACCATGGCGATGGCAGAGAGTCACACAAACTGCTGGGGCGTTTTTATTTTTTTTTATTGTTTGTTTTTTTTAAGACAAGTGTTTTCTCCCTCACAGCAGCCAAATTCCAGAGCAGTAACACGGGAAGAAGAAAGAGAGCGATCGATATTACAAATCATAGCTGGAGCAACAGATTTGTTCCTGGTGGGTCTTGTAATTGATAACCACTGAAAGAGCTCGCAAACATGACAGCAATCCTAAAGCTATTTTTCACCAAGAGGGAGGGGGATAAAAGTCAAGTTTGCTGAAACGCTTAAGTCACTGGCTCTTCTAAATGGAGGAATAAGGGGCTCCAGCTTGTCATTTATAATATGGATATTTGAGCTGTTGGGAGTTCGTATATGAAATTGTAATTAATCTAGAAGACAGTGCTTGTTAGTTGCTGAAAAGGAAAGAGAAAACTCTAGGGTAAACAATTCCTGAGGTTTGCTTTTACAAGTCCAGAGGCGATGAGATTGTAATTTGACCCCCTATGCTAAGAAACCTCAAATTTTGCACCAGTTTTTTGCTGATTATGGACATTTCTGGAAGAGTCCTGGAAGATAACGACAAAACTGTTCTGTTTTTCTTGATCAGTTGTTGAAGTCGTAATGCTGGTGCACATACGGTGCAAAATATAAGTCCATAAGAGTCCAAGTATCGACAACTTCAAGGTTCAGAGCAGCCGAGCATTCAAATAATAATTTTTTCCCCCCTCTTAGTGTTTCCATGCTGCTTTTCTTTTCTTAGAAATCCTCTGTGAACGGCACAGGAACTCTGGCCGAAGTCCAGACGAACTCAGTGAAGAAGTGAGTCACCCACTGTTCTGATTTTGTGATCAGGTGCTTCAATCGCCAACTGGAATTTAATTAATAAACATTTATTAAACCAACGACCTGACAAGTGCTCATTTATTTGAGTTTTAATTTTAGTTCATGGACATAATTCCATCATCACAATGACGAGCAAACATACGCAGGTGACTGTGTCAGATGAAATTTCCTGCGTTTTCAAGGTGGGAAAAAAACATAAATAAAAGTTGAAAATGTACAAAATTCTTTCTGATTTAGAAGGTGAGCGAGTCCTAAGATGCAAGTGAAAGATCAGCGCATTAAATTGTTAGTGTATATAATCGCCAAGCTTAGTTAAGGAGATAAAGCATTAGGGGAACGGTAATAAGGAGGCATTATTAGCGCCACCAGACACATTAACACACAGGTGGCAGACATGCAGAGAGAACACACGGCACAGTTTATTTTTAGGAATGTCTGCGTCGCTGCACATTAAAACGTAATTATGTTTTCCTACGCAAGTGCGTGTCCGCGCACACGGTCCTGACGCAATCAAAAAAAATAAAAAATAAAAATGCCACAAGCACCAACCGGGAGGCGGCGAGGTGAGACGGGCGTTTCAATTGCCTCCAATTGCATCAGGTCAAGCGGAACGCGTCTCGCTGGTGACAGAATGATAAAACTATTTTTTCCCCTGCGATCACGCGCCTGACACGACAAAAAAAAAAAAAAAAAACAAAAAGACATGAAGGGATCTGAGGCCTTTCGCTGCAGAGAGCTTCAATTTATGGCTTTTTATAGTCAAGTAATTAAGTTAATCTAAAAATATTCAATAACCTCTGCGATTATTCATAGAGGATAAATCATTTTTTGACAGAACTATTTCTCGGGATCATTTAGGGGCTTCATTGCTTTTTATCTTGAGCGATGAGAGAATCTTTGGAAATACTAAGATATTAAGATTAGGCCGGATGCAGATGAAAGCACAGCCATTGATTTTAAGCCACTGTTGAGCATTGACAACCATGTGTCACTGCACAGACGACACCACATTGTCGCACGTCTTTTTAAACAAAAACAAATAAAAAAGTCTCTCAGATACTAAACCTATAACAGTATAATCTGATGAGGAATTCAACATTTTCTTCATTTTGATTTGTTTTAGTCAATTCTCCTAAAAGCTAAAAGAAATCCATTTCTCTATGCCGCTTTCATCTCAAGGTAAATTGTCTTTGGCATTGTGCTGTCCTCGTCATCACGCAACAGTCCAGCCTTTCAAAACCCGTTGGTAAAAATCCACCATTGTCTTAGACTCAGTGTTCAAAGTGTGCGAAAAAAGTAGCGACTCGCATTCCAAAAATTACGGTAATTACTTGAGGATTCAAACATTTGCTTGTGATGCATTTCCAACAACACGAGTCGATAAAAAGCTTTTACAAAAAGAGTAGCAACAAACTACTGTCATAATTTTGTGCTCCAGTACTTGATGCAAATATTATTGCGTCCAAATTAACATTCTATGGTAACACTTTATTTGAAGGGGTGTGCACAAGACTGATATTACAGCGTCATAAATAAGATACAAGATCTATTATGAAGATGAAGGAGTCTTCATGAATGTTTATGACTATTGTTATGACGTGTCATTTGGTAAATAATGACATTTTTAATGCAAAGTTGACAATTTTAATGCAACTTTTAGTACAACTTTGCATTAAAAGTGTCCTTATTTACCGAGTGACACTTCATGACAGCAGTCATAACCATTCATAAAGACTCCTTCATGTTCATTACAGGAGTTATGTCATGTTTATGAAAGTCATGTTAGTCTTATGCACACCCCTTCAAATAAATGTTACCCATTCTACCTATCATCACCTTCTTAAAACAATAGTCAAAAGTAATTTTGGCAAAAAATGTCACGTTTGGCAAAAAAAGTACCAACATTCAAAATTCATCATGAGGCAAAGTTATGTTACATTCAGCTATTTGCTCAAGTCAATTGGAGCTAAATAAGTCATAAAAATATGCAATAAATAACAAAACAGCATGTCATTTTACTCTATTGTCATTCATTTATGAATCATATTATGGGAGAAAAAAAACCAAAGTTCAAAAAGAATCAACTCATCCATGAAATGTAATGTCCAAGACAGACGCAGAGCGGAGAACTATTTCTCCGAGGGAGATGAGAACAGCCTTCTTTGAACTAAACAAATAGAAATGAAATATTTCTATCGTGTCTTATAATGACTTCTACCACTGTTCGAATTTACAGATAAAACGCTGCGCGTTAGCTCTTTAAGGTGACGGAGGCAGAGAGTAAACGCAAAGTGGCAGCCATCAAAATGTCAAAGAACATATTTCGAGGGAGTGAAAAGTTTATCCAGTAAAAAGCTGGAGGGAGATAGACACGGAGGGTCGCAACCACAGCGTTGATTTAATTTCTGCCAGCCGAATGCTATTACTTACCCCAGAAACATGGTGATTGTGTTTGAAACCGAACAGAGGAGTGGGGCATTTCTCGAGCCAATAAAGGAGACAAAGAGAGACACGGTCAGAGAAAATTGAAGAACAAATCTCTTACTGTCTTTGGGAAAATAATGTCCACACCATGTAGATAATCTAGCCCAATGATTAAAGTAATAGCAGAATTAGAGAAAGCAAAAGCGGATGGGGAACAAAGCAGAGAGGACCGTGTTCTTGCTGGATGTCAGCAGCTGAGTGGGGCAATCGCGAAGCAGCTCATTACAGCTAATAAGAGACGCTAATCAGAAGGAGATTCAGAACAGAGGACTTGACCAACAGAGGCCAAAGCATAGGGACGGGGGGGGGGGAGCCAATCTGAGTAAACCACCAACTGGCAAAAATCCATTTAGAGAAAAATTATTGATCTATAGACTATCAAGCACAGATGGACACAAAATAAAGCACGGGGGAGAATTAAACGGAAGAGGCAGAAATAAGTGGAAATACCGCGTGGAGAATTGGAAGGAATTACTTCCAATGCATATTTCATGAAAGCAACTTCTTAGTATTCTGCACAAACCGTCTGATAACATACCTGAATACATTCTTCCTGTGGATGCAGAAAAGGCCTTTTGAAAATAGAATAGAACAATTTTTTTTTGCTGCATTCGAAAAATGTGATTTTGGTTTGAATGTTATTTCATCAATTAAGTACTAATCGCTAGCTCTGTTGCCTCAGCCTGCACCAGAATTTGTAAATCAAAACCCTTCCATCTCTAAGCACACCTCAAGGCTGTTCCGTTAGCCTGCTGTTAATGGACCAAGTTATCAAACTTCACGCACAATTAATGTGTTCGGCAAGGTCAAACAGAGCATCAAGTGTGCCGTCATGCTAATGACTTTGTACGTTTTTATTACAAATATCCATTTTCCTCAACAATGGATTGTTTTACTTACCCAGCTGGGTTACTTTTCAGGTTTTACTCTGCTTTTATTTCCCTTTTTCTCCTGAATGAAGAACTTACTTGGAATCGCAATAACAGGAAACTATAAATATTAGCTTAAAGTTTTTATTTAATTAAAATATGTCAGACAGAGGCTATGACAACGGTCCCCTCTAAACACCTCTTTGGCAAGCATGAGTGGGCATTTGTCATATTTATCATTTATCGTGATAAGAGATTTGATTTATCATTGTCACGATACATTTCAATTCACAATGTTGAAAAAAAAAACTGTCCGTATTGCCGCAATTGTTAATTTTACTATTTTTCTCCACTCTTTGTTCTATGAGGGTATCAATAAATATCAATACAACTGAAAATAAGTTTAAATGCAGTGTGCAGTTTAGTGCTAAAGAATCGTACTGCAAATGATTTTCAATAGCAGTCTTTGTGTTTACAATACAATAACTGCTACGTCATGCAGCCACAGCTTCACAGTTACCTAAAAGAAAAAAGTAAATAGTTCTGATCGTCACTTTTGTGATAATGTCGTGATAAAACCTTTGGTTCATATTGCCCACCCCTATTAGCGAAGCACATTCCTTCAGTCAAAATGAATCCTTTCCCCATCGCTTTTATATTTACTTCAACCATTATAACTTGTTATTTAAACAACACCTCAAAGCGTCTAACATAAAATCAAATGAAGGTTGAACTAAGCTTTTGTTACAGGACACAAGTCTCCATAAATAAGACTTGTGTCCTGCAACTTCACAAGTAAAAATCAATGTAAACATCAAAATGCACATCATTCCACCTGACAAAAAAACAAAAAACAAAGAAGTTTTCTTTCAACCGAATCATCGAGACAAGGAAGACGTCCGTATATAAGACATCGCCATCTGTCCATCTCCTGTATGTTTGCATTCGTGGCGGCTCGCCTCGTGAGTCCGTGCCCTGTGTTTGTGTGTGGTGTTACAACCCTGCAGGCATTTCATCACAGCTGACTGACAGCATGTTTCCATCTCCCTTGCTTTTGTCCCTGGGTGTTCCACCTTCCTAGCCAGTCTGTCTGCAACACCACACACAAACACACACACACGCGCACCCCAACAAACAAATGCCGCAAAGACTCAAAAACAACCAGTTCGGTGTGTACGTGTATTTGTGTAATCAGCAACATATTACCATTTAAAAGAGATTTCCTGCTGAGCTCTCCCGGTTCTGAAGGATTGCACATCGTGTGGTCCTCTATAATAATGTTCCTTGTTCGAATGCCCTACATGAACAGTCTGTTTATCTTACTTAGATTATTTATACCAACCTATTTTCTGCCAATAACGCCATGCACAGCCCCAACAAAAGGGAGCGCTGATTGATTTTGGTAATCTGGCGAAGACTGCAGCCTGTTGGCGCAACAGCGTGATGCACAATAATGTTCGAACATTCTGGATATTCTGCCATCACATCTCTGGCATCTCCTACATTTCAACCAACTGTTTTAGATGAATTTTATGCAAACTGCAAAACCTATTTAGTGGCTGTGCAGAGAGTACTAACTTTTTCCTTTTTTTTTTGTCAAAGGAAAACAAAATGCTCACAACATAAAGCTGACTGAAACGTTGCTTGCATAAATCTCAGCGATGCATTTGGCAGACACCAGTTGCTACGCTTAAGTAAGCGATAAAGAACATATTGTGGAGGAACGCAACAGTTTGTGGCCTTTTTTTTAAAAAAAGCTTCAAGTATCTTCTTGAGTTACAAAAAGGAGCTTTGAGATAAATAAAAAAAACCTGGATGGAAAGCCCCACAAAAGCAGGCTACTTTCTACCACTGCACTACCTGCAGTTCCTCAACAATCACAACTCCAAATTATTTCTAATTATTTGGGTGAATCAGGCTGCTTCGACATCTTACTCGATGCATTTTCCGCTTTTGACTTTTTGACTTGCTGTCTCTTCATAGCCCTTACTTTAGTAATACTAAATGCCATTTAGAGGTTAGCGTCCTATTCAGCAGCAATAGAAAGCTTATATATAGATCTATATATATATATATATATATATATATATATATATATATATATATGTGTGTGTGTGTGTGTGTGTGTGTGTGTGTGTATATATATAGAAAAAAAAATAACATGAATAAATAAATATAAAAATATTATTTTCCCTGTATTTTCCTCTACATTTGTGATGTAGAGGAAAAAGTATTTGGTTTGCAGATTTTAAACAAGATATTTTAATTGAAATAACTCTAGAATTGAAAAGAGAGGAATAGAAATACATTTATATATGAAAATTTAAGTTTGTAAAGGGTGCAAAAAGAAGAAATAACAGATATAATCATAAAATATGGCAAAGATTAGATTAATAGTAGCCTATAATTAACTTGGAGTTAAAACAAAAATGGCAAACACAATGTGACATACAAGAAAAAGATGGATATTCTTGCATGAATTGCAGAGAAATGCAAAAATTATCTGCTTGTGTTGCTAACAGTAGTTATGGCAACAGTTAGCATTTCCCAATGTTTTTCACACGCAGTAAGTTTAGGGTTAACGTAACACCATTAAGTTGTGCTTCGTATCATTCCCTGATATTAAATCAAGTTTATGAGGCATAAACCTTTAGGTCTAATTGCATTACCAGTTGGTTTTATTAAATGTGGTTACTGACTGAGTTGATGAGTCTTTCCTTGCTTTTAAGGGAGCACATATGATGTCATGCATTCTGTATGAACTGGAAATAAACATTGTCTTTTATCCATTTGGCAGCCATATTGAATTTTGAAGCTGCGATTGGTAAAAAGTATTTGGCTTCCCATGTTAAAATTCCAGCTAGTTGTTTAAACTTATTGGCTAGTTCAAAACTTCCTGAAGAGTATATTACACATCTGCCTAGTCATTAGAAACTTGCTAACATCAACTGAAACCGTTTCTCTTCACATACTGTAGATTGTTGTTGGTGCAATACTTTAGGTCACAGTCCCACGTAGGTTTTCTCAAACTCTTTAGCAATAGACAAAGGTTGTGAAACATTCATTGACTCCCTGGTGCTCGTAATCTAATGAACTTTTATTTCCTAATTTGGCGTCAAAGGTCAAAGAATACTCACAGTTAAATATTTCATAAGTAAAAGTACTCTTCCTCTTTCGTCTTTAATATTTCCTAACTAGTGAAAGCTTTCAAGGATATTAAAATAAGCTAATATTCAGATACCATTTTGTATATTTTAAAATTTGGTATCAAAATTGGAAAACTTTGCAGTTGATCACTAATTAAATGTTGATAAAGGGTAAAAATGGTGGAAAGTTTAAGAGTATTGACTCAAAGAAACAGTGAGACACGTTGCAGAAATTGACCATATTCATGATGCAAACATGCTAAGATTTACTGCATGTGAGAATGTTTCTCTTTCTCATCATCTTCTAATTAGAAACATAAATGCCCTCTTGTTTCCCAACAGAGGGAAATTCAAGCAGATATGATGCATTGATTGTTTGTGGATATAATTTGCATCAAAACTTTCTGTTATCTGCAATGTTTCTCTCTAGTGTTGAGTTTTACCAGGATAAAGTGAATTTCCATCTTATTCAATAAATCCAACATCAAGAGAATTAAAATGCCTTTTGAAGTCAGTTAAAATATTACAACATGAAGCATCTACCTGTAATTTATGAGAGAAACCATGAAAATCAGGTTTTCAGGTTATTTTCTGATGCAGCTGGTTGCTGACTTACATTCCACACATGTGAATAATTATTCTTTAAATAACATTCAGTGTGTCAAACAGCAGTGACTGTTCTTCAGTCTATTACAGTAACAAAAAAAGACTAAAATACTTCACTGCTCATTCTGAGTTTTAACCTCAGTCTATTTTTTCCACGTGTGACAGGAAGTTCGACTGATTCCACGTCTTTCTTTCTGCAGATGCTCCATTCTCTCGTTACAGGTTACAACATCGACTGAAAACGTTTCCATCCAGCAGGCAGGATTATAATAACTGTAAACAAGATTCCTGAAGTCTCCCGACCTCCATGACTCCTGCAGCACACCTCACTACTGTCTCACCACATCTTCTTCTCTGCCAAATCTTAAACTACGATGTCTTTTAGTGCCTACTCTACTTTCTTGTGGTTATAAAGCTTTATTTTTTAAAATTAGGTTTATTTGTATAGCACATTTCAACAAAACAAAACTACAAAGTCATCAACAAATCACAATGTTGGTTAGTGTTGCAACTTTAGATCTAAAAGAATAAACAGCAGCTGGACATTTTTTGATTATTATCATGTATTTTTCAAATTTATTTACAAAGAGGTGATTTTTAAAAAAATCTTATACTCTGACTTACAGAGAAGAGCAACAACTGCAACATGACTAATAATTTCTGCCTCACCATCACGTTTCTGTAGGACAAAACTCTGTTTTCAGTTTTATTCTGTAACATGGAAAATTACATGCAAATATTAAAAATAAAGGAAGTCTCTAGAAATATTGCCCAAAAGGTAGCACACTGCAAAAATACACCATTTTACAAAGTAATTGTGGTCCAGTTTTTAGAGAAAATATCTTAATACACTTAAAATGAGATAAAACTAACTTACAATAATTTTCCAGCAACATATCTGAATTTAAGTAAATAATTATCAATGAAAAGGTTCTAGTTCTACTGGCAGATTATTTCATTATAACAAGAAAAATGTCTTGTAATAAGTGAAATAATCTGCCAATAGAAATAAAATTTTTTACTCAATATTTAATCTCCTATATCTTGCAGAAACTTTCATTGTAAGTCAGTTTTGTCTTATTTCAAGTGAACTAAGATGTTTCTTTCAGAAACTAGACAGACATTTTTAGAAAACCCAAACAAGTGATTCTATCAAATAATCCTAAACTAACTTTAACTGTTGAATTTTATATAAAAATATCTAAAATATTCAGTTTTCTATTATTGTGTCCTTAAGAGAAATCATTTAAAAAATCTTAAGTGACCTAAAACTAGAAACGTTTTGTCTGATTCAAGATGGTGATAAAAAAAATAAGTCTTGTGTTTTTAAATATTGTGACTGACTTTAACTGCAATGCTTTTCTTTATGATGTACTCTGTGAACCATTTCTGCTGTAATGAGCTGATTTACACCTGACAAACTTTTCCAGGTAACACGATGAACTAACTGTTGATTCTTTCTAAACAGTCATATTTTCTGTCCCTAAGAATAAAACCAGACGAGTATTTTAAGCCTCGTCTGACGGTTGTGTGACGCTGAGGGGAATTACGTGGAATATGTCCTTGTTTAGAGATTATATGACACAAAGGTACGTTAGGGATTCCCTTCAGTCAGTAAGCCTGCAAAAAACATGTATCTTTGCAAAAGTATCTAAATTCTTTAAGTTCTTTCAAATGTTTTGCATTAAATCTGCAGAATTTATTGTGTTCATTGCAAAAATTCAAAATCTTACCAAATATTATTGGTTTCATTTCTACAGTAAATATTTTAATACATTTGAGATAAAACTAACTTACAAATAACTTTTCATAAACATTGATTGTTTTCAGTTAATGACCCCTTAGTATTGATATTTACTTGCAGATTATTTCACTTACAAGACATTTTTTTCCTTTTTACAAGTGAAATAATCTGCCAATGGAATTAGCACTTTATCATCAATAAGGAATTACTGACTTTAAAAAGCTCCTATTTCTTGCTGAAAACTTATTTGTAAGTTAGTTTTGTCTTATTTCAAGTGCAAAGATATTTGCAGTAGAAACTAAACTAAAAATAATTGGTAAGATTTTGTGTTTTTGCAGTGTTAGCTTGACTTCTGTACGGATGTCTAAGTGAAACCGTTTGGCTTTGGTCTTGAACAGTAGCAAATCTTTAAGGAATTTCTGACTTATTGTAAAAATTCCTGTAAGTTAGTTTTGTCTCATGTAAGTATGTTAAAATTTTCAGCAGAAAACACAAAATACTTAATATTTCTTGTTTTTGCAGTGTTATATTAGGGTTTTATTAAAGACCAACAGACAGTAGTTCATCATTTGCGGTGGAAAATAAATGATTCACTGTCTTCAAAAGCTTTGACTCACTGGAGTTTTTAGCTGCACTGACTTCCCCTCAGCTCTGACCTGATTAGATGAAGCCTGTTTGTTTTCAGCTTCCTCCTAAAACACATTTTACTCCATGAGGGAGACAACTGGCTCACTGCAGAGTATGCTAAAGCTAGTTAGCACAGCGGTTAGCCTGAGCTAACCGGACATAATGACCAAAAAATGACTCACTACATTCAGTGTGAGAGATTCCTACATCGTCAACAAAAAAGCTGAAATGGACTGAAAGGATTAACTGCGTCAATCGTGAATAATCGATAATTGAATTATTGATTTCATAATTGTGAGTAAAGTCAATCCACAGGAAAAACACAAAATCTTACCAAGTAGTTTTGGTCTAGTTTCAACTGCAAATATCTTAATTCACCTGAAATAAGACAAAACTAACTAATAAGTAACTTTTCAGCAAGACAATAGGAGCTTGTTTTAAGACAATAATTCCTTAATATTAATGAAAAATTACTTGCACATGGAAAAAATGTCTTGTAATAATTGAACTATCATTATTTTTATCAACATTAAAAAAATTGCTTCCTCTTTAATATTTACAAAATCAAAGTTCTGGTACCAATGGCAGATTATTTCACTCATAACATGGGAAAAATGTCTTGTTATAAATAAAATAATCTACCAGTGGAACTAGGACTTTTTCATCAATATTAATTAATTATTGACTTAAAACCAGCTCCCATTTTTTTGCTGAAAGGTTATTAGTTAGTTTTGTTTATTTCAAGATATTTGTTCTAGAAATTGGTCCAGAAATACTTGTTAAGATTTTGTGTTTTTGCAGTGTGTAACTTTTAACTTGGCTAAAATAAAACAGGAAATTAAACGTTTTCCTGTCGTGTCGTTTTTGTGTGATGTGTTGGTGAAGCTCAGAGGTCTCTGCATGTTTCCACGTTGCTCTGCATCCAACCGAACATTCAGACGCTGCGGATGATTCCCAGGGCGTGTGTCCGCTTACAGCTGCAGTTAGCAGTAATTTCCACCGAACACGTGTCTCATGACCATCCAGCTTCCTTTTTTTCTGCTATAAAAAATCGTCCTTCTCTGGTTCCTTCATCACAGCTCCAGAAGCGCAGCAGCTTGCAGACGTTCAGAGTTTCAGACGTTCAGAGTTTCAGGCGTTCAGAGTTTCAGACGTTCAGAGTTTCAGACGTTCAGAGTTTCAGACGTTCAGAGTTTCAGGCGTTCAGAGTTTCAGGCGTTCAGAGTTTCAGACGTTCAGAGTTTCAGGCGTTCAGAGTTTCAGGCGTTCAGAGTTTCAGGCGTTCAGAGTTTCAGACGTTCAGAGTTTCAGACGTTCAGAGTTTCAGACTTCCAGTCTTCCTCTCCTGCAGGTTTTCAGCATCATGTCGACTCTTTCTTGCAGCCGTTGGATCTTTCTGCTCAGCCTGGCTGCTCTGATGCTCATCTCAGCGTCTGAAGGTAAAAACTGGATGTTTTCTGTTTTAACTGAAAGAAATATCAGAATTATTTAATTTAACTTTTTTCCAATTGCATTTTTGATGGAAAAGTAAAAGTTTGGAGGATTTATACAAGACCTTCAACAGACAAGAGTGAAAAATTCCTGCAGCGACTCAAACATTTTCAGAGTCGAGCAATAAAGACTCTCTGCACTGAAAAACATAAAATCTTACTGAGTTTTTGGTCTAGTTTTAGTGCAAATATCTTAGTTCACTTGAAATAAAACAAAACAAACTTATAAGTAACTTTTCAGCAAGATATAGCAGCTTATTTTAAGTAAATAATGCCTTAATATTAATGAAAAACTACTTATTCAACATGCAGATTATTTCAGTTATAATAATCTGCCAGTGGAACTAGCACTTTTTAAATCAATATTAAGACATTTTTGACTCAAAACAAGTTCTTATATCTTACTGAACAGTTACCTGTAAGTCAGTTTTGTTTTATTTCCAATATATTAATATATTCGCAGTAACTAGGATGAAAAATACTTGGTGAAATTTTGTTTTTGCAGCGTATCAGTAAAAAATGTCAGATTTTCGGTGGGAAAATGCATCAAATAGTAAAAGAAAGAAAATCAATTGATCTCAGGAATCTGGAGATGCAGGAATGTCAAATTAGTTTGTTTATAAAAAATCATGTTAAATTTATCTTCTACCACGATTTATTTTAACAGAGTAAATTAACATCACGTATTTAGGGAATCTGAACCTTAAAATGTTAAGATTATTTAATTTTAAGCAGGGAGTTATGGGAGCCGTTGCCATGGCGACAGCCATGTTTACAGTTAAAGCCTGACTGCTGTGTTTCCTCTTGCTGGTTCAGTGGAGTCCCTCGCCCCCATCATAAAGCTGGACTGCTGCGAGAAGCTGACCAACAGAACCTTCCCCAGAACCAGAGAGTGCTACGAACAGAAACGGCTGGACTGCAAGACGCACGCCTTCAGGTAGGACAGGCGGACATGAAAACTGACCTCCGTGTTTCTGCTGCTGACCTCAGCGCCTCTGCTCCGCCTAGAATCAGGAGCCAGAGAGGAGCGTGGCGGTGCATCGACCCAAAGTCTGAGGAACTCCGGCAAAAAGTGGCGAGGGTGAGAATCTGGAAACTAAAGAAAAACCACAAAATCAAATAAATTACAACATTTATTATTTGTAAAACAAGAAAAAATATCATTTATCAACTGTTTACTTAAAGTTCACTATTGATAGAAAAATTAATTCAGCAAAAGAAACAATCTGAAGATAAATTAAATTTCATGAATCAATACACTGCAAAAACACAAAATCTTACCAAGTATTTTATTTCTGGTTTTGATTGCAAATATCTCAGAGATTGATGCAAGTTAATAACTCTTTAATATAAATTTGTACATTTGATGGTGTTTTCAAATTTACTGAATAGCATCCAGATGTTTTTATGTATTTTTCTTTTAGAGTATTTTATCAGTCCATCTCTCCTCTTTTGGCATATTGTCTCTGTTTTAAATAAAAATAAATCATCAGTACTAGAAGATACTTGAAGATTATTTCACTTACAACATGGGAAAAATTACAAGCAAAAATATCCATAAACATTTTTCACATTTTGGGACGTTTCAACCAGAAACTTTAATGTATTTTTAAAAGATTTAACACAAAGGATCAAGACAAAGTTGTGCTTAACTGTGAAACAGAAGGAAAATTATATCTGGTTTGCAACATTTCAGTTGTTTGTTTAACAAATTTGGCTTTTAAGGAAGAAAAATTAACATTTTAAAAACAAAGACTCACTAATTTTACTCAAAAGTTAATGTCACTCACAGCTGAAGTTGATCAGATGTAATCTTTACAAAAACTAATTTATAAAACAGGAAAAAGACAATATTGAGCTAAACGTCTTGGATGTTTCTAACTAAACTCTTTTCATTGTTCTTCTCTGCAGGGACAGTTAACCTGCCCTCCTGACGTTTCCATTCAAGAATAAATCCTGAGATTCACAAAACAAACCAGCGGAGGAACGCTTGAATGTTTTTAAAATGTAATTTATTTTATTTATTTATTTGATATTGATTTTTTCTTAAAATGTGATTTTTTTTTTTGTAAGTTTCAGTAATGGCAGAGCTCTTATTTTTTTAAACCTCAAAGTGAGAAATAAATGTTAAAAGTATTATGTTGTGGTTTTTTTCTTTTCACCAATAAATGTTATAAAACACAACTGGGGATGTTTTTAAAGCAGACTGAGTTATAGTGAATTAGCTAATGACATCACAAGAGGCTGACCAATCAGGGTTAGCTGTAATAAATAAACATTAATTCTTCAGGATTTTCATTTTATCAATCAATTCTGTCCCCAGAGGGAAACAGATCAGAAAAATACAAATAAAATTAATATTAAATAGTGAGAATTCAAATTACAGACAATTAATTCTCACATTTTAAAGTCATTTAGATTCAGATGACAGAAACAAGGAGACAATAATCATCTTTAAATTATAAACTTGTGCAAATCTTTTGACGTTTCCATCTGTTTCTGTTTCTTCTTCTTTAGATCAGCAGAGTTTCTGTTTTACTTTGGTTCAGTCCTTTATTAGTGATTCTACTTTATTTATTGTGTCTAGTTTTTCTCTCATATTTAGATTAATTAAGTGTTTTAGCTCTAGTTCTTCTTTTCTGTGATGGGGATCAAAAGCAATTTCCAGGTGCATAGCGCCACCTGCTGTTCATGAGTGTGTAGCAACACAACATTACATCCATTAAACTCTATTTTTAATTTAGTATTATGCTGCTTTCCTTAATTTATAAACATCCATCATGTTTCCTCCAGTTCCCAGTAAAACTCCTGTTTTTCTTCCTTTCAGGTTCTTTTGTTTTATTCATCAATAATTGATCTATATTTTCTTCCTGCCCACATCTTTTACATTTATCATTATTTTTCCTCCCAATAGACATAAAATTTCAGTTAAATAAATATGACATAATCATCATTATTATTCCTTCCATTCTGTTTCCCTCACTAATATTTTTAATTAATTGTATTTTATTTAAACTCCTTTCTTATCTTCATTCCAGCTTTTTTGACATATTTCTACGTCTTTACTCTTAATAACTGGTTTCCTTCCCCTTTCCTAAATGAATTGTAATCATTATTACTCTCTAAAGTGGGCTGCACAGTGATGCAGTTGGTAGCACTGCTGCCTTGCAGCAAGAAGGTCCTGGGTTCGATTCCCAGCCCAGGAATGGTGGGTTCTCTCTGGGTACTCCGGCTTCCTCCCACAGTCCAAAAACATGACTGTCAGGTTAATTGGTCTCTCTAAATTCTCCCTAGGTGTGAGTGTGTGTGTGCATGGTTGTGTGTCTCTGTGTTGCCCTGCGGCAGACTGGCGACCTGTCCAGGGTGACCCCGCCTCTCTGTACCCCGCCTCTCTGTACCCCGCCTCTCGCCCGGAACGCAGCTGAAGAGGCACCAGCACCTCCTGACCCCACTAGGATGGATGGATTACCCTTTTCATCTCCTGTTATTCTTTAGTTTAGATTTATTTCCATCTCCCTGAAGGATGACAAAAAGCTGCTTGCTAACGATGATTAGCTTTGGTTTTAGCTGTTAAGTTGTCACTAAAACACGTTGAATCTTAAATGTACGCCTGATAAAAGAAGAAAAAGGGAAGCAGTTTTTGTTAACACAACCACAGCTGGATGATAAGGTCAGGAAAACGTTTTAATTAAGAAAATAAAATTGTGAGGTTGAGGGAAGCAGCTGAAACCAGAACATGCAGATGTGATGTTATGGTTCAGTGTAAACAGAATGGCAGCTAATCTACCGCAGCGACAGGGGCGGAGCTACAGGGGGGCAGGGACGGCGGCGCGGCCCGGATGGGATCCAAGCCTCTGTCCCACCTGAGGAGAACCGGAGCAGGCGGCTCAACTCTCCTGATAAATATGTTATATGCAACATATCTTTACATATAATGTAAGAAATACCTTTGAAAACAAGGGAAAGTAAACACAGACAAAATGTAAATGTCACATTTAAACTTAATGGCAAAAGCAAACAAAATTTGTAAAGTTTCTAAAAACTTTGCAAGATCAATTGATTTTAGTGATGAATCTGTTTATGGTCATACCAAAGCATTTTAGTCACATTTCAATCCATACTTTGACTGGACCAACCATCCCTGTTTGTAGTGAGCCATCAGAAGTGAACCTGTCAATGTTTTCCCCTCATGATGCTGTAATGATCTGATTCACAACTGCCAAACTATTTCAGATAACATGACCAAACAGCAGCTCAGTGTTTGTGATGGTGGTTATCTAGGAAACAGGAAGGGAATCACCAACATTTCTGAGTTATTTCCTTCCACTCAGGAGAAAAAAACGCTCCAGAAATAAAACATGCCACATATTTTTAGCCTCCACTGCTAATAAACTCACTGAGACAGTTTTAGATGTGTGACTGAGGGGAAATACTTGAGAACTTTATGCAAATATGTGGCTCAGAAATAATCTGAATATTTTCTGAATGATGAAACCAGTTGAATTTAAGATGTAGAAATATTCCTCTGTCAGACAAGCTAAGAAACAAGAAAAACACAATATTGATATGAAAGCTGATGAAATATGTTCTGGTTGAGCAGAAAATACTTACAAATAATTTGGAAAAGTTTTTCTTGGAACTTAAACCATTAAGAAATAAACACTAGAGTGACTGAAACTTCAGCATTGTGTTGTTATTTAAGTGTACTAAGATATTTACACTAGAAGCCAGACCAAAATACTAGTTTCTATATTATTTCACTTACAACATGGGAAAAACATCTTGTTTATACTGTCAATAGAACTTTTTCATCAATGTTAATGAATTATTTACTTATGTCTTATGTTGTAAAATAGTTTTGTCTTATTTTAAGACATTTGCAGTAAAAACTAGACTAAATAGACGTGGTAAAAATATTAGATTTTGTGTGGAAAAAGTGCTAAAAAGTATTAAAAGAAAAGTTTCTCAGAAAGATAATTAACTGATCCCAGTAATATGAAGACCAGGAATGTCAATTTTTATACCCATAACTATAAAAAAATAATATTCAATACGTCTTCCATCATGACTTTTTTAAACTGAGTAATTTCCCTCCATATATTTAGCAAATCTGAACCTTAAAATGTTCAAAGAAATGGAGAGAAAACCCAGAATAAAGGCAGAAAACATTTTACAAGCAGATTAAGTTGAAAACCATCATCCTTTGTTTATGTTAATTAAACTCCATCAAATGCTTTTTAGATCAAACTTTAAACTAAATAGAAACTTAACAGCTGATATTTGCCTCATTGCTCAGAACCAGTTGTCAAATTTAAATATCCGTTTCCTTAATGGAGCCGTCATGATGTCAGAAACTGGTTTTATTCTTGTGGTTTGAACGCATCAGATAACCACAGGTAGCCAGCCAATCAGCTCTGCTGCACCAAACCAAATCATATATGGACTTAGCCTGCAGGGTGTGGGGTCTTATTGGTGTGTGTGTGTGTGTGTGTGTGTGTCTGCTCATCGCTGCTCTTACTCGTCGTTTCCACTGCAGACGTGTCCCATGACAACACAGCTTCCTATTTTTCTGCTATAAAAAATCGTCCTTCCCTGGTTCCTTCATCACAGCTCCAGAAGCGCAGCAGCTTTCAGACGTTCAGAGTTTCAGACGTTCAGAGTTTCAGACGTTCAGAGTTTCAGACGTTCAGACTTCCAGTCTTCCTCTCCTGCAGGTTTTCAGCATCATGTCGACTCTTTCTTGCAGCCGTTGGATCTTTCTGCTCAGCCTGGCTGCTCTGATGCTCATCTCAGCGTCTGAAGGTAAAAAACACCCAAAATATTCACAAAGTTTCCTCTTTTGTGTACATTTTTCTTTAATTTATGAATTAATAATTTTATCTGGATGAAATCTGTATAAAAATGATTGATAAACATCAAAATGTTAACATTTAATGAGAAAACTGATTAAAATTAATATTTAGATTAATTATAATTTCTAGCACTGTTATTTTGCTTAGTGTGAATTAAAATACCTAAAATAAGTTTAATTTTGTTCAGTTTTTTTTTTTAAGTTTTAAAGTAATTTCTTCTTATTTTTTTTTATATTTATTTTTGTTTCATAATTCTTTCCTATTTCTGTTCATTTAATTTACCTTTAAATTAAATTACACTTTTAAATTGCAGGCTAAAAATAATTTTTTATACTATATACATATATATGCAGGATTGTAAATTTAAAATGAATTATATCATTTAATTTCTCGTTATTTAAGAAAACAGTTCCGAACAGTTTCGGTTTGGACATGGACTCAGGGAAACTGCTCCAGCTGCAGATGTTTCATTTTTCCAGCATTTTAATTTATAAAAGTGATTTTGTGATGATTAATGCGACCTCCCTCCTTTCCTCCTTTCCTCCCTTCCTCCTTCCTTTCTGTGTGTTGCTGGATGTTGCAGGAAGCCGGTTCCAGGCGCTGCCCTGCTGGGAGGACTGCTTACTCCTTGGGAAACAAAACATCCAGACCTGCTACGAACAGACGAAACGCCATGACTGCGATACGCACGGCTACGTGTAAGCAGGACGGGGTTTTACTTCTGGTTCTGTTGGCTATTATTTTAAATAGCAAAGTAATCTGACTGATTTTATCTGTTGTTTCTGTTTTTAGGGTCACAAACAAGAAAGGCAACACGATTTGCATTAATGGACACACACGGTGGATCAAAAAGATGATTGCACGTGTAAGTTAATTTACATGATGAAGAACATTAAGAATTTATATTAAGGCATAAAAATTATGACTGATATGAGAAATTATAATGGTTTATTTACAGGTTTGTAGGTAAAGATGTCAGTGAAAAGGAACTAAATATTTAACATTTACTCAAATAATCCCAAATAATGATATAATATGTAAGATTAAAGTTTAATTTTCTTTCTTTTCAACATTATAGATGCGTAGGTTTAGATTTTAACTGAAACGACCCACAGACAAAAATATTAAGCTGTTATATTAACACTAAATGCTACTTTCTACAGAATTGTACCATCAGTTTGGTTGTGATGATGTGCATTGTTTTCGAAATGTGCACAAAGAACAAAAATATTATAAAAGTTTTTTAAAAGAGTGTAAAAGTTTAACTCTTTTGGTCATATTTTACTGTAAAATCATCAAATCTTGACTGGATGAGGAAATATTGGACTTCACCTGATTGAAGTAACATTTTAATAAGTTTCACCATTTTTACGTGATCGTTTAAAATTTAAAATGGGGGATTTGTTTCTTGGTTTTAGCTGGATAATATTGGATGACGTCACAATGTAGCTTCTAAACCTCAGAAATACTCTGAAACATTTCACATTTAATCTCATTTAATAATCACACCATCATCTCCACATTTACAACTTTTACATCAAACTGCAGGTAATTTTATCTACTTTCACCTGATATGTCACTCATATTTGTATCACTTATATTTTTCTGTTAAATCACCCCGGAGCCTCTGATTCACTCCATTATATTTCAGCTCAGTTTTTCTCTTGAAGCAGGAATAAAGTTTCTCTTTAACCCGTTTAAAACATTTATCACTCATAAACCTTCACACACGTGTCCAACCAGAAGCTTCTGCCTCTAAATATTCAGTTATTTTCAACCAGTTCTGTGTAAAAACACTGAACTGGTTTGTTTGGACCTGTGCTGCGTCTTCCTCCTTCCCGCTAGCGACGCAGAAATCACCATGGCAACCGATGACTTGGCATTTTCGTGTGTTAGATCACGTAACAAGCTCTGCTGCAGAAAACCGACCCACAGTTGAGCAACGTTGACGTGACTAACGGAGGGAAGTGTCGGGCTTTGGGTGTTGGCTGCATCAGAGCGAAATAAATTATCTTCAAAATCGTTTTAGTTTGAGCTGAGAAGCCACTGAAGAGAAAAATCTCATTTTAATGGCAGATTGTGTTTGATTTTTTAGTGCTGTAATGACTTCTCAACCATTTCTTCTTCTTGTTTTTGTCCTTGCAGGGACACTTGCACTGTCCTCCCGACATCTCTCAACCTTTATAAGAAGAAGTTTGAAAAGCAAAGAGATTCTCTGAGCCTTTTCCACTCAAATACTTCTGCTCAATTTCATTTCTTGAGCGTATTTAAAATTTAAATGTGGCTTATTTTGGGTTTATTTAAAGAAAAAGATATATAATTTATTTTATTTTTGTCTAAATTTGCAATAAGCTAAAAGAATTGTGTATCTGTTGTTTTTTTTTTAACTTTTAATAAAACTGGATTATTTTTAACCCAACGGTGTATTTCCTTCACTGATAAAGATACAATGATCATAAAATCATTTGGGACATGAAATATGGTTTTTCAGTGCAGGGTTTTACAAAAATAAGAGGTTTTCAAACTGAGCTGGTTGCTACATCAAACCCAACTCCATATTTGCCAATTATTGTACTCAATGGGAAGCTAACTACTGTTAGCATAACAAGCTAGTAGCATTGATGTTCACTATCAGAGGTTTTAAGAAGTTTTAAACATTTAATTAGACCCAAACAGGAGTGAATAAACAGCTTATTGCTACATTTTGTAAAAGTGGCAGCCATTTTGGATTTGTAGATGAGGGACATTCTACTTTTCATATTTAGCCTGTTTTACACAGCAAAAATTCTAAATCTTACCAAAACTTTTGTCTAATTTCTAGTACGAATGTTTTATTACACTTGAATTAAAACAAAAATAACGTAAATATAACTTTTCAGAAAGATAAATAAGTTTGTCAATAATTCTTGAACATAGAACAAAGAACTACCACAATTTCCAGACTATAGAGCACACCTGATTATAAGCCGCACCCAGTACAGTTTCAAAGGAAAAACCACTTTGTACATACATAAGCTGCACCTGTCTATAAGCCGCATGTGTGCCTGCATACAGACGGTAAACAGAAAGAGTTTTCAAGTTTTAATAATGTACCTTAGCTTTTCTTTCCAGAGCCTGAGACGTGGCAGTAACACAGCAGCAATAGAGCTCCCGACCGTGACGTCACTGCTCTAGGCGAAGGGGTCTGAGCGCCATGTTGTTTGGCCACAAACATAAC
>CAEFZY010072979.1:0-41746 GCA_903066815.1 Brachyrhaphis roseni | reverse complement strand
ACCGCCTGGTGGACGGGCGCGGAAACTGCGTGAGAGCTTCTGCGGTGGGGAGCAGGCTGCGATGCTGGAAAGTGCGCAAGACCTTTTGCGGTGGCTGGCGGCAGGCGGTGCTGGAACCCCCGCGGTGGCTGATAGGCCGGAGCGGCGCTTGGCTGCGAGGGCCGCACGACGCTGCTCCGCAGCTTTAATTATACTTTATTCTTGTACGACTCTATTTTCATAACTTTATGACTGGTATTTTTTTTTTTTTGCATGGCCCTAATACTACAAAGTGTTTTGTTTTTGCTGACATTACCTATCAGAATGTGCTTAAGATTACATGAAGTACAAACTGTTTAGCAATCCAAATAGTTTATTTCTGCAGCTAATAACATTTCAAACAGTACTGTTCTGCCATATTGGATTTTGAGATGAGAATTGATAGAATAGTTCTGATTGGACAAACTCAAACAAATATCTGTTAGTAGAGTGGTATTTTATGGGTGTTTTCAATGTTTTTTTTTTTTTTTTTACTGCTTTACCAGAATTATTTACTACACATCACTAAATTGAGAACTGTTTCAATACACTTTAGTGGAAACTAAAACAAAAATCTATGGTGGCTGAATGAACACGTAATGCAACATGCAGTATTTTCGCAAATAGCCGTGACAAAGATGTGCAACTTAAAAACTGATTTTTGAGCATTTTGAATCCATTAAAAATCCCTAAGACTAGGGATTGCTAGTCTTTATAGAATCTATTTTTTTCTGCAGCTCTACTTCCCCTAAATCCTGGGCAGATAATGGCATAATCAGCATGGATATGGGTTAGAAATCAAAACTCTGGGTTTGGATAAGAAAAAGATCATCATCAGGGCAAAGGCCATCTTTGTGGAAGATTCACAAGAAAAAACATCTACACTCAATGATAACATCATGACCAAGAATATACTAAGAAACTTTCCCCGGTAGACCTTTACATCCATTGGCGACGTACCAGGAAATATTCTGTCGTGTCTGTTAGCTGTTGGTTTTCTGTACATGTGACATGGCAGGAGAACAAACGTGAAGGCCATACGAAGATCTCACGCTGTCTTGTTCTTTAGTTTTGACGTGTCCTGCTGGGTCGTGAGCTGCTGCTGCTGTTCCAGCTTCATCTCAGCTGCAACATTCATGAGATTCTGATGAAGCTGTGAGATATTCATTGCCACATGTACAAGGAAAAGAAAAGAAACACATCTGAAAAATGGTGTCGACTGAAAGAAGCGGGGCACATAACCACAGGGGGTGTTTTGTTGACCCGTCAATCTAAGCTGCTCTGTTTCCTATGCATGATCTGTTCCTCCCCGTTAATGTCTTCATGGCTGCCTCCTGTGCACTCAACGTAATTATTGCTGTTGCCGTAGGGCTTTGTCAGCTGGACAAAAACTTGAGGAATAATAACAACAAGAAAGGCAGATGCATACAGAATATGTAAAGCAGGTTTTAGCTGCCCCTTGTATTACAACTTCTTGGACAGCTGTTAGTTATATTAGAAAACATTATCTGTATTTATTGTAATACTACAGACTATTTCAGATTGAAAATTCAAAAAGACAGAGAAACGTCTGTCTTTTTTTTTTTTTTTCTTATTTCCAAAGATACATTCTAAAATGAACACATTTAACTAAGTTATTGCAGGTCACATATGGAGTCAAAAAAATAACAAATTCATAGGAAACAACAAAAAAAGGACAGAATGAGGGATGAAAGAAATGAAGGGAAGAACAGATGAAGTAGTGAAGGTCAAACAAGCGTTAGTTTGTAGCTGGGAACCACAGACGATGCTGCAAAATATGTTCAGGAACATTGACTTATGGAATGATGTTTCACAATTTTATTCACTATTCAATAATGAATACATTTGTTTATCATAAATGGTGCCTCATACCTTCTGATTTTAACTGAGTTTTGAGGTGGAAATTTTTATTATCTGCTGTTATGTTATGACTATTAATCTTACGTTTATGATATCGCATTACCTGATAATACAATTCTTCATCACAATACCCTCAATTGATTAAAAGAAAAATATTTTGTAATATTTAATATTTATCACATATCAAATTTTATTTCATCTCCACAGTTTTTTCCTACAATATTTGGATGGAGACTTCAAATAAACCCACTGGGCTTTTGTCTCTTCCTGCACTGTTATTATTTTTATCTTAATGTCTCTGATCTGTTTGCAGCTGTGCAAACTAAACTAAACTAAAAGCTGATGAAGATCAGTGTAGTGACAGGTTTATCGAGTTAATCTGGGCTCAGTATCTACTCTCAAACGGCGACTTTGACTTCAAGCAGCAGTTTGTTCCTCTGGTGTCACTTTGAGAAGATGAGGACGAGCTGACAAGGCCTGTTTAATCAGCTTTCTCTCCGTTATGATGAGCTTCTCTCATTACAACAAAAATACACACAATTCATTTTTAAGATGCACAAGTGACAGTTTGAAAGACCGTCAAAAAGTGACCCTCAAAGTAATATGGGATTTGGTGTGAAAAACAACAACGAAGACAAAAGAAAGGAACTGTTAAAAATAGTAATAGCTGTAAAAAATCGATGAGACTATCACACAAAAACAATTTAAAAGTCAAGGTCAATAAACAGAGAATATTACATGATTCCATCTGTAAGAAAGCAGGTTTGCCGAGGCTTAAATCTGGAGCATGATCTACCCTAATCCCCTGAGGCTCCTTTCTCCACGTTTTAAAGGTCCAAAAGCCAGAAGTTAGAGAAGAAAAGAGAAGCGATACTATCTTGTCCTTTAAAGCTTCTGTATTTTCTACAATCTACAGCCAATAGAAAGACATTTGGTGCAAGAAGAAAAAGAAGAACCTCACAACTCTGGGAAAAGATAAAATCACAGCTGTCTAGTGTTTCTTCTTCCCTTCCTGGGGTCAGGAATGGATAAAGCCTGTAATGTTGCTCCATCAGTTTCCCTCTCTCCATGGGAACAGGTCATGAAAAGGTTCATCTGTTTCAGTAGATGTTAACGGTCGAGCACACTGCCATGGAAAATTATGGATGAAGGAACTAAATGAAAATGTATGCAAAGGTTTCATATATAGAGATGGATGTGATTCGAATACTAAGGCAAAATAGATGATTCTAATAGTTTGAGTGCGTTCACACCAGTCCTTTAGCCCGCTTTAATCTAACTCCAGTCTGTCTATAATGTCTGGTTTGAGTAGGGAATGTAAAGCACAATCAATTTGTGGTCCACCTAAAAACCTCCATCTGGGTTCAGTTGAAGTGAACTCTCGTGCGGTTCAAATGCATATGTCAACACCAAGCGGACCGGAGACTGCTCCAAAAGCAGGAAGTGGACTACAGTGCAGGGCATTCTGGGAAAATACAACCAAAACAAGCATGCATGTCTACCGCTACCGGGTGAAATGACTGGTGGTCTTTTATGACATACAAAAGAGAAATCCTTCAACCACTAATGTTTGCATTTTTTGAAAAAGGAAGTAGCGCTCAGTGTGTCCTTCAGAGGTTTTTGTGTTGTTTCCTCCAGTGGTGCAGCGCCACCACAGGTGAGGAGGAACAAGTTGCTCGACTGGTTTGATAGTGCAGAGTGAAAGAAATCCCGCCCGCCTGTGTAACGTCACGCTGCCAGTGGGCCATAGATGAGTTTTCCAATAATAATTTGTAGCTACAATCCACAGAAAAATCTGCAAATGAGTGAATCTGAGAATCCACTGTAACATAGTGCTGAGAGGTTTGAGTTTTATCTAGAAACGGTGGCCACAAGTCATTTGTTATGTTGTCACATGTTAACAGCTGAAATGCTGCTTAAATGTTAAAATGTTGTCCTTATTTATTTCACTTTAGTTTTTAAAATACCACAATAAATAATGAATAGAAAAACATTTAATTAAACTCAAGCTATATTTTCTTGAACTCAACTGGCATTAAAGGTAATTAAAAACAACAATCAAACATGACGTCTCCAGTAAAGAAAATCACTTCAGACTAAAAGTGCATTAAAATTCTTACACAATTAGATACTGATAAATCACTCAAAAAATCACAAACATACGTTTTACTTAAGATGTGTTAAGGAAATGGAACTTCGTTGGATGTTTTTCTTGTTCTTATTTTGTTTATTATTATCAAAAACACATTTGATAAATATCTGTGATAGACAATTTAATGAATTTTCTGTCATCAAACAATGACAGTAAAACATGCAGACAGTCAATGTGAGCTTTCTCTCTCTCTGGTGTTTATCGGCGCCGTTGATTCTGTAATCCAGTGTTTGTAGCGACAGTATTCTTTTAGAAGGACTGTAAAGCAGAATATTGCAGCAATTTAAGCTGAAAGTGATTAAAGCATGTTCTAAAGACTGAAACGAGAAACTAGCAATGCTCTTCAATACATTCTTAGAAACAATTGAACTGTGAGAAAGGAAATGAATAAGATAATAAACATAGAAACCTATACATGTTTCTTTGAGTTATTGAAAATAAATTTGCAATCAGTGTGAAGTTTAGGTAGCAACAAGCTTTTAAAAATTTTATTCAGCTTTATTTTATCGTCCAAATTCCTTTTTTTTATTTTGTTAAAACAGAAACTAAAAGTGATTTGAACCAGAAACACATTAGCATTTTAAAACATAAAAGCAAGCAGAAAAAACATTATGTGCAAGGTGTGAAAAGCTGTGGCTGTAGGGGTGGGGGTGTGTGTGTGTGTCAGCCTGCCTGGAACGACAGGCCTTTTAATCTGCTCCACACTAAGTCCTGGGGTGGTGAAATCAAATGGCTCGTTTAGAGGACCCAGAAATCAAACTGACACACACACATATCACTAGAAAGAGTGTAAACAGGAGGAAAGTGATCTGGCTGCCAACTTCTGGGTGGAATAAACTCTGGCATCAAGAAACGTTGTAGAGAAAGAGTTCCAACAGGAGAGAGCAACTAGCAGAAAGGAACAGTCCATCAGGCTTACGGGACCATAAAACAAGCAAATTATGTTATTTGTGCTCAAATTTGTAACCAATAAGATATTTGTTGGATTGGTTAGATGCCAAAAGGGAGGGCCTTCCTGATTTCTCTTTTTCTTTGAGGCAAGAGTTCTGTAAGCACTTCCAGTGCTGAAACCCAGACTTGTTCCACATTGCAACACTGAGAAAGTTTGATCTATTGTCAGCCAGTGGTGTTGAACAGGGCGTGGCCTGAAAACCGCAGGAATAAGAGTTCAGAATTCTTGAAGAGAGGTTTTGGAAATGTATTATCAGTAATAGTTACTAATGTGAAGTAAACAGATACTGCAACACCACCAGTTTACAAAAGTAAAGAAATCTCAGAAGGCTAACAACCAGTTGGAACCCTGTTCCTGATTTCAGCCATTTTCAATAACTCAATTTTCTGCTTGACACAATTACCTGTCAACACAGCTTTCTGCTTTTCCTCGTGATTCTCCCCCTTTTTCTTACGTCTTAATCTGTTTAATTAAACATTAATGCCTTTTCTTTCTTACATGGTTGGAATTATATCTCAGTCTGAAACCGGAATGAAATCCTACAGTCTGGCATCAATTAAAACTTACGTTGGCCAGTTTTGCTGTCAACATCTGACACCTCGGAGCTGCAAAATATGACTTATCCATGGTCCTAAAGCAGCTGTTACAATATTTCCTATCTTGCCATGTTTATAGTTGTATTAAAAAACTTCATTTCTTCTGTCTTACTGCAGGTGTAGAAGCAGACTATTGGGATGTTGTGTTCTCTGTATCCTTCTTTCTCTTCTCTACTCTTATCTCCTTTTTTCCCGTCGGGCCTTTATCCCACCTTCCTCTCTCTTTTTCTGCTTCCTTGTCCATTACATTTGAAACAAACCCAAAGCAACTTCTAGAGGAAGCCGTAATGCTCCACTTGTGAAAGTAAATATGTTGGGACTCACCTTAACAGCAAATCCGAGTGCCACAATGCCAGATGGGAAACATTACAAAAACAAAGAAACAAACAAAAGAAACATTTTGATGTATAGTGCATGTCCACCCAGGATTAAAGCTATACAATTAAATATTCTGCTAAATTCCATCAGGGAATGCTTTTCTTTTGCTGTAACCTATTTCATGTTTTGTTTTTCTTAATCAGCAGACCGTCCAGGAATCAAATACAAGTGTCCACAAATAGTTAAATATTTACTGGCTGAAATCGTCAATTGTAATCTCAACGTTTTTTGCTATTCCTTTTGAAATTAATTTTGTCATTTTTTTGTCATGCCTTTATTGGATTTTCCATTCTTTTTTGGCAACATTTGATTTAAATGTTACTTTGTAGCTGCTAATGCCTGAGTCTGTGACTGGGTCCTTCCAGTGTACTTTGTGACAGGTATTGTTGGTTGGTAACAAAAGAAAAACGAGGTTTTACAAAAACGACTTCATATTTTGAACTTCCAAATGCTTAACCAAGTCAGCCCTGGTAAAGCAAAGAGATACAAGCAAATGTATTCCTATTGTTTAATAGGATAACAAATGTATTCATATTTCATATTCTCCACTTCCACAATATTATGTTTTTTCCTACTGCCTTTTTGTATTAGTTTGGTAAAGAAATGAACATTTTAAAATTAGTTTCTCATTATTCCTTTCCTTGTTTTAATTGAAAGCAAACAGGAAAACAGTTTCTTAGTAACCCCGGGAACTAAATTAGTTGCAGTTTAACATTTGAATCACTGGTCCTTTTTTTTTTTCCAGCAGCAGAGTGTGTATGTAAAAATCAAGAAATGAGAGCAACACTTGTCAAATGAAATAAACCGACTTCGAAATGAAATGACGCCTTGACAGTTTTCAATTATTGCTGTCCAAACACAGGTGACTAATTTAGAAATATAATTGTTTTCTTAAGTATCCAAAGGCAAATGTTATTATCAAGATCTTTTTTTATTCATTTGAACATGAAAAACAAATTAACACTCTGAACCAAGTAGTGCAACTAAAGCTGCAAAGTAACATCTATACAGTTCCTGTAACTTCTCACACAGCCTGTGTTCTACTCTGTAGTTCATGAAAACAACGCTTCAAAATTTGCATATTGATGCAGACACATTTGGTGGCACCTCTGGTAAGGTGTGTTGTTTACCAGTGTAAAAACTCTTCATTTAAATGTGATTTTTATTGCAGTAAAGTAATCTCAAGCTAAAAACAGGAGAAAAAAAGACCAAGATCCAACCTTTGTTTGGATGGTTTTTATCTCTCAAGATAAAAACTGCATCTCAACTGCATCGATATCCTGATGAAAAGTATTTTTATTCTTTCTTGTCTGAGTAAAACCATTACCTTAGCACCCGCTAGTGGTAGTGTGGTTGTGTGCACTGTCTCTGACATTGACAGATGCGAAAGTGCGTCTCAATTCATGAACATTATGCCAAATTGAATTGTTCAAAATATGAACAGCAGGGATGTGCCACCCCTGAAATTGATAAAAGCAATTAAGTCTTAATAAGGACTTTCTTTCCCAGCTGAAAGGACAATGTAGTGTCCCAATGTAGCGTAAAATGTTGATAAAGCACTCCTGGCTAGCATTGCTAGCACTGCATTGTGCTAAATTTGTGTTTTCAGCCATCAACTGGTTTCAGTTTCAATATTGTGCCTGGAACGGCTATCTTAGTGTGTGTTGCTCCAAACTGATACAGTAAGCAGGAATGTTAGTGCAGTAAAGCTGACACAAGCTTGAATAAATGTTCCCTCATGATTTCTGAAAATGAAGCAGCTGTATGCACTAGTAAACTTTACATAGGTCTGTTTTTATGTGTCCTTGAAAAATGTATTTATATATGAGCAACACAAAATATAAACAATGTAGTCGTACGCGAGTGCTTAAATGACCAGACTTTTCCCGCTGCTTTAATAATATGGCAGCACTGACTTCATTAAGAGCAGCTTTTCCTGAGATATAAAGCAATTCTCACTCTTAAGACGGTGTTCAGATAAAAAAACTATTGAAAACAGTCAAAAGCAGAGCTCTTGTTATGCTGATTTGATCTTCTTCTTTCTACTAAAAACCCTCTGCATTATTTTTAGAGCTGTGGTAAAACTCTGCAGTTTTCATGTGGATCAATAAAGCCAGCTCAAAATCTCTGAGCTTTAGTCAAACAAGCTACTGTGTATGTTCTCGGTATGGGATGATGTTTGAACTTTCTTCAAACATCGAGCGAATCTGCAAAGCGCAAATGATTTCTAAAGCCCCGGTTTTTGCGGCGTGCGCATGAAGAAAGATTCTTCCCAAATCCATTTGACATTTGTAACTATGGTAACACAAGGCTTAACAGATCGGGCGATCACTGAGTCAAGCGGTCGCAAAAAGTTCAGCCGGATGAGGAGAGCAACTGAACATGGTGTGTGTAGCCACAGCTGTGGGAAATTTGTTTGACAAATAAAAAGATATATTTATCATATCATTAACTGTATATCAGCAGATATACAGTTAATAAAATAACTTTTATATTGTGGAGAGTTCAATATTGTTATATTATTGAAATATTATTGCATTTTTAACATTGGTCATTGTTAGTACTTTGGTCAGCAATATGCTTCACAAAAGAGCAAGAGAACAATGATGTGCCTGTTGAAAGTCATTAGTGATGAAATCTGTTTGTGAACAGTTGATAAACTTCAGTTCATAAGTTACTTCGTAACGTGTTACTCTAATCCGACCACTTTGTTCAGTAACTAGTAATCTAACACATTACTATTTCAAACCCAGTAATCAGATTAAAGTTACTTATCCAAATCACTGTGTTACTATTTTCTTTTGCGTCTTGGATCGTCACCGTCGTTTCTATGCTGCCATTATCAGGCGCGCCATGACAGACACGTAAACAATGGAGGGAGGAGAGAGATGCGTCTAATGTTGATCGAAAAAACAGGAACTATTTTGACTTTCTGTCGCCAAGTCCGATTATTATATGCGACTTTGGGCATGTTTTTTTTCTGAAGTCGCTTGCAAATTTAAGTCGCGGGTTGCAGTTTTTTGGGCTTGTTTTTGAATGTGAAGTTGCTCATTTTTAAACAAACAGAGACGTAATAAACCCCAGAATTTGCCTGACAACCTGATAGTTTTAGTCAGGCTCTCTGTCCATCAATTTCAGAATGATCCGTCTCGCTGTACCTTTGTTAATGCTCAGGTAATATAAAAATATTGATATTACCTGTGAATGACATAGAGCTTAGCATTGCGCTTCATAATAATAATAATAATAATAATAATAATAATTCAACTTTATTGTCATTGAACTGTCACAAGTACAAGCAACGAACTGCAAACATCAATAAATAAAGTAACTTGTAATCTAACTTAGCTATTTTCCAAATCATTTCTACTGTATACCATTTCCATCTTACATTCCTAGTGTATATTGTGGAGTGTGTAATGTTAAAAGCTCTATATTATATAATAACTGTAATATCAATAGGAGTATATACAATTTTGTAACAAACTACTTGGAAAGCAATATTGTTAGGTTGTGATTTGCAGTTGTTCCAACATGTCACAAATCAAAGCGACTGGTCAGTAAAGATTAGCTTAGCATTTAGTGCTTTAGTTAAAGGACATAGCAACAATAATGCAATAAGCTTACGTGGAATAAAACCAATTACACAAATCCACCAAACTGAAGTCTAATAACTACATTATGAATGTATCTGGATTCCTCTTCTAAACCGTCGTCACTTTCAGGACAATGTTACTCAACGACTTTGAGGGTGAAACTGTTGCTAAGAGAAGCCAAACACCACAGGGGTTTCCGACTAGAAAATATGATTCTTGAAAACACGTACCAGATCATGTTATGCTTTCACCCCCTGACACTTCTCTCCATAACAAATATGATTGCTGTGAAGTCAACGCCTCCGTGAGGAATAGGCAGCACACCGGTCAATTATCACCAGCTGTCTGCAGTGAGAAGAGCCGTTGTTAGAGCTGCCATAAGACAAGTATTGACACGCATAGAGAACTCTGGAAGGGCAAACACACCGACCAGGCTTTCCTCAAAGAAATATGATAATGTTATTTATAAAGGGGCAGAGGGTGGACAACACCCCGCGTGTTGATTAACAAGAGAGGCGACTTTCCTCGTCAATATGACATCCTTTGTCCTCGTGATTTGCCTAATACCTGTTGATTAAACACTGAGTGATGATGCCAATCCTCGGAGGTGACCCCCTTGAATCTGTAAAGGAGATAAATTAAAGTCCTCCATCAAAACGTGATCAATGCCACGGAGCCCCTCTGGCTGAAATGGACGCCTCGGTATAATGAAGCAATAATTTAAGTTTACTGCTTGGTAAGTGAATGATGGACATTCGAGCACAGCCTGCAGAGATTTTTGAATGTCAACATGAGAAATTAACCTCAAATCAAATTTTCTTTAACGGCAGTTCTATTAAAAATACCTACTTTTATTACTACATTTCTATTGTAGTCTTTAAGGTTCTTATCACAAAGCAACAGAAAAAACCCTCTTAATGTTTTTTATTGCATTTTTCAGAGCCTGAAAAATATATTTTCAGGCTCTGAAAATATATTAAATGAAATTTATGGAATATCTAAATATATTCCATAAATTTCATTTACTCTCCACATTAGCTGCTCATTGTCTAAATAATTTATATGATGTGTTTCACCTAGTGACCGACTCACTGAGTTAATTACATTTTTATTATTCTAATTAAAAATAACTAATCTCGCAAAGTGTAGTGTCAAAATAATAATGAATTTCAAAATCTGTTTATTTAATCAATAGAAGTCAAATTCGAAACTATATATAGAACCAATAAATTTTACATCAGATCAAACGCGTGTGCGTGTAGAGATATACACTCACCGGCCACTTTATTAGGTTCACCTGTCCAACTGCTCATTCACGGAAGAGTTTAGCATCAATAACATGAAAGCATGGATCCATCCTGCCTTGTAACAGCGGTTCAGGCTGCTGGTGGTGAAATGGTGTGGGGATATTTTCCTGGCACACATATTTTCCTGGTCCATTAGTATCAATTGATTATAGTGTCAATGCCACAGACAACCTGAGTATTGTTGCTGACCTTGTCCATCCCTTTGTGACCACAGTGTACCCATCTTCTGATGGCTACTTCCAGCAGCATAATGCCCCATGTCATAAAGCACAAATGATCTCAGACTGGTTTCTTGAACACAATGAGTTCACTGAACTCAAATGGCTGCTACAGTCACCAGATCGCAATTCAATAGAGCAACTTGGGGATGTGGTGGAAATGTTGCAAAGATTTGCATCATGGATGTGCAGCCGACAAATCTGGAGCAACTGCATGATGCTATCATGTCAATATGAACCAGACTCTCTGAGGAATGTCTCCAGTACCTTTGTGAAGGACTAAGGCAGATCTGAAGGCAAAAGACAACCCGGTACTAGCAAGGTGTACCTAATAAAGTGGCCTATGAGTGTATTTACGTGTAATTTTTTACGCATGTATCGCCTGCTTTCACTCTGAATTTTGCCCAGACAGACATCTGACACAGTAGGGAATGGCATTGGAAAGCAAAACCAATACAGGGCTAATTTCCAAAAATGAAGCAGTGATGCTCCTACACAGGTTTTGTGTTCCACTGCTTGTTCTGGACACATCAGCGGTCCACTAGAACTCCATTTTCATTGTTATCAGCTTTATTTGAGGAGAAGTGCTGCCTCTAACAGCAGCAACCCGGAAGAGGATTAAGTAGGAATAGAAGACGGACAGAGAGAAGGATGGATTACTTGTCCTTTAATCCAGGGTATAGCTCCTTAATCTAGTTTTTTTGGATTGAAAACTTAAACTATAACCTACAGGCCAACCTGTGGTATGAACTTAACCCAGGCCTGGAATCAGTCCACACTTGATGGAGGAAAATCACCCAAAGTGGGTTATTTTATAACTTTCACATGGTGCATTTTTTAATTTATATTCAGAAAATTTCACGCAAGAGCAGAACACTAGAGGGCAAAGACAATTCTTTTACTTACCATCGATGTACAAAATGAAACCTGGACATGTAGGTGTTATTAATGTAGTGCAGTGCGACAGAGCAAAGGGAAAAACGCAAAAAAAAAAAAAAACAGTTAAAGAACAATTGAAAACCACTCGTATTTTGCTCTGTCACTCTTTACGTTGGCTACGTTACATGCACACCCGTTGCCATAGCAACAGCTCTCACAACAGTTCCACTAGCTTATCAGGATTCAACATTAAAAACACGCAAACATTTCCCACACAGAGAACAGAACATTGACTCCATTACAGTTTTATGTTTTCAAGCTTGATCTTCATTTTGCAATTTCTAATAAGTGATGGTGGTTGATTAGCTAATTAACCCCTGCTCTACTGATGGTCTGCCAGAGTTTCTTGTGTGGGTTGCCTTTTCTTTTTCTTTTACTGAACCAAAGCACAGTGAATTCCGCAGCACGTCTACATATTAGGTTTGTCAAAGTCAAGCTAGCATAATTGATGTACTTCCTTCTCCATCTCTATTTGTGTTAAATAAAACTCTTTCCTGATCCTGTGAAATGTGAAATCCTTGGACCTTGTTATGTAGATGTCATAGTGCTGACAATAAGTAGCAAAGCACCGTGTGGCCTTCCAGCAGAAGGTTTGGGGGCAACGTGATGTCAGCGTGTCTACAGTATAGTAGTTCATGTATATTGTGTGTATAATATCAATGCTTTTATTGAGTCTTTAAAAGTAATTTCTTCTTGAATACCGAATTGTTTACATTGCCCTTGTATTAGTTCTTCTACTATGTTTCTCTGTGTATTATAAGTAAACACATGTATAATGAGGTCTATATTCATTGATGTTTTATGTTTGTTCTGCTGCCTTTCACAGATCGTATTACATCTAGATCTACTAGATCTTTGTTGAAATTTGAATTCATGGATTTGTTTTTACTCCTGTTAAAACCCCAACCCTGATTTCTGATGAGTTAGAGAGCTGAACTGAAACTGAAGTTTGTCTTGTCTCCTCATTTACATTTAGGATTATTTGATCAGTGCGGCGAGCACCAAAAAGAAAACGCATGGGCTGCAGGGAAAGCTGAAATGTAATATCCTCGTGTCATTAGAGGTTTACTACAACAATAACAGCCCCGCAGAGCCGATTCCACATTCTTTTTATTATATCATCTGTGAGAGAAAATACGTCTGCTTCTGTCTAATCCACCTGAAGCCACTTCTCTCAAAACTTGTGCTTTTACACTGCCACCTGCCCCAAATACATATGAATAAGGAGTCAGACTCTCACAAAGGCAGCTTTGGCAGCATCAAAAGTTCTTAATAAGATACCTTACCTGCCAGGCACCCCATAAGTGACTGCAGCAGCAGCAGTTTCCATAGTAACATCATCTTCAATTTTGAAGGGTCAAAAGTGTTTTCACATCCAATCACAAACGTATGGAATCCGATTTGCACTTCTCTCCTTTGCCAATCTGCGGAAGAAAAAGAAACCTGGTGAAATTTATTGAGCACTTTTTCGCAGCAACTTTAAAAATAAATTGGGCATCCTTCGCTTGATAAAGCCATCCCACACGGTGTGGAACAAGGAGGATAGTTGGAACTTGGCAAAACGGAAAAGTGTTTAAATTTAATTTAAAAACCGCTGAACTGAACCACAACTTACAGGTTTGGGGGAGTAAAAAAATCTCAAAGAAATCCCTTCGCCTGACAGCAACGGGACAGGAAAGCGTTCATTTCCGTATCAGCAGCAACACAACAGGCAGAGCTGCTTTCAGAAGCAGCTCCAACTCCCATACATCGTCATGGTATTGTTCTTCAGGAACTCTTCCAACTTACATGCGAAAAAAAAAAAAAGTGCAAAAGCTGTAAAACAGAGAGCACCAGAGAATTTCTCAATGCGCTGGCCCTTTTTTCCTGAACATATTCTCTATTCAGTCTTTTCCCAGGCGGAAAGACTGAAAGTTTAAAGTTTTCCCAGAGAAAACCTGAACTTTATAGGATAGACCTCAAATTATACATGGAGCTAAGGTAGAAAAATGTAAAATATCTGTCACTACATTTGAGAAATCAATTTATTTAAGTGTACCTACTGCACACAGCATAATAATATCATATAAGTGTTGGAGGAATTCACAGAGGCGCATCATTTGAAATATCTCTGGATGTCTCTTTGGGATACCAGCTTTAATTTCCAGAGCAGATTGTAGCTGATAAACATAATAAAATATCGTAAATAGGTGTGAGCAATATGAACTTACAATTTTGACACAATATTTTGTTGTGTACAGTGATAAGGATGAAAGTGATGAAAAAAACTTCTTTACAGTCTTTTTTTAGTTAATTGTTCAGGTCTGACTGCATGGCGACGACAGAATGAGGAAACCCTGGAAAACAGCAGAGTGTTTAGCAACTTTAGCAACAACAGGAAGGCTAACGTGGTGGCAGAATGTTTGACTTTCTTGTTCTGTCCAGCAGAAAAAGATGAGATTCAGTTTTATTTTGGCACATTTTGTATTTCTTATAGAGCATGTAGAATAACTTTACTTAATGTACAAACACTCAGAGACTGGGGCTACAGTTAGCAATGCTAACAACACTAGTGGTGCTAATTGCTGATGAAAGTTGTTGAGGACTGAAAAATGTTAGACATTTCTTGACTTTATTTCTCTAAAATACTAACTACCAATATTCTTACAGCTTTAGATGTCCCTTCTCTCAAGCGCTCACGCAGAAACCCAGCATAACTTCACCCCCTTTCATGAATTAATGACCGTTCACATACAGATATACTCGTTAAATTGCTATTATTGAGTGATTTTGTTGATGCATGTAGCAAGTTTTCCAACCGTTTTACTGTTTTCTTTTCCACTTGAAAAAGCCAAAGTTTACCACTCGAGCTTTTTCTAAGAAATAAATCATGATGTCCTGAGGTCTGTTTTCACACCCACCTGCTCCCTCTCTGTCGCTTAAAACTAGTAGCTCTACCACTAAAAACAACGTGCATATGGACATAAATGACCAATCTGATACCCACAGTGCATTGCAAATAAAATGATAAAAAATCCACTTTATTTGTAGATGATTTTCTTGATACTCAAGGTCACCTTAGGTAGTTTAACATAAAAACATTAATATACACAGTGAAGGGCGTGCGGTGGTGGCGTAGGGGTTAGCGCGACCCACATTTGGAGGCCTTGAGTCGCGGGTTCGACTCGCGGACCCGACGATATTTGCCGCATGTCTTCCCCCCTCTCATTGCCCCCTTCCTGTCAGCCTACTACCAAATCAGAGACACTAGAGCCCACAAAAAACCCCTGGTGGGGAAACAAAAAAATAAAAAATACACAGTGAAATTAAGTACAAAATTAGATTTAAAGAAACAGATGAGACTTGAGTTTGGATTTGAAATGTGGCAAAGAGTCTATGTTACAGAACAATATAAATAAAACATGAGAAATTGACACAAATTGTACCAAACAAAACCTACATGGTTTATTTCTGTTATCGATACAGACGTGGGGCAAGCCCGAGCATTGGGGGGGTCATTTCCACAGAGTCAGCCGTGCCCCCCTGGACTAGAAGCTGTTTTTTCTTCTTTTTTTTTTTTTTACCTCAGAGTGACCAACTTTCTATTATTCATACCCCAGACTTTTTTCAGCCGTTACAACTGTCCAATCCATTCTTGATGTAACGTGGTTTTCCGAGCTACCTTTAAACACAACAGTCCTAAGATGCTTGTGCTGGTTTTTCACTTGTGCCACAGCGACTGAGACCTGCCGTTGCTGTGTGGAGCGGCACAATGTTGTGTGTTAGAATCATGGCAGCAAACCAGCAAAAGGCAAAGACGTTGCACAGTTTTTTCCCCCCAAGCTAACAGAGTGGGTTGAGTAATGCTGTTGGAGCTAAATGATGACTAGCTGATGCCAATATATCACATAAAGCTTGTTAATAAATACAGGTCATTAATTTTGTTGTAATGTTTGTTCAAAGTGGGTACTTCTGCTTACATATACTTGAGTAACTTTTCAATACTTAAACTACTTTTAGTGCAGTAAAAGTAGTTTTACTGCACTACTTTTTTTCTTTTGAGCAATATTATTATTTCTTCTCTTATTTGTGTAGATTGATTTTGCATTTAAACAAATAAACTTCAGATATTTGAAACATTAGATCCTTAGAAATCTGCAACCTATAAGCTAATGTTTATGCAAATTTGAGGATAATTAGTCAACATTTTATAAATGTCATGTTTACAGCCTTATTGATTATTTTTGTATTAATAAACATGATTACTTTATTTGAAAGGTTACATGCAGGTTTGTTTATGTATTTATATTAAAATAAAAACTTGTTTAGTCTGACCCCCTGATAAACTCCTCCTGAGCAGTGACTGTATCAATACAGTCACTATATCGATACAGCCACTGTATCGATACAGTCACTGTATCGATACACCAGGTTCAGGATGGAAAATTACAAACCCCAGGCAGGAAACCTAAAAAAAAAAAAAACAAAAAAAAAACTTTGAATTTGTTTTTGTGTGTTTTCTACAAGCTTTTGGTCTCGTCTTAATGAAGTTCTCCATTACACATTTGGATTCATATGTAACCCTAGAAGGGATTCTGAATGGAGTTCCACTCCTGAAAGATCACCAGTTCAACTCTCAGCTGTCTTTATGAGCATGTCCTCCAAATACATGGCAGTTAGTTTTTTTTGTTTGTGCTCTGAAGTTTCAGCCCAAAATGTTCACGTTGAAGTTAACTGGGGGTCGTGTGTGTATGTGCCTGGTTGTGTTGCCCCAGTGATGAACTGGCAACCTAAAAAATGAATTTTTAGAGATTCAGAACATTTACATATTTTTTTATACTAAAGCTTCTGAAGAATGTTGTACTATACAACATCACGAGAGACCAGAAATTAAATATCTAAAGAAATGCAATGTCAGTTCATTTTTCCAAAAGGTCATTATGGTGTCATCAGTTAATGGGAGTCTTTTCAAACAGTTCTCTGGTGCTCTGTCTGAGAAGAACTCTATAATTAAAAGTGTTATTTCTTCACGATCTGTGTTTAGGGATGTATTCTGGTTTGATTGGCATGTAGGGGGGGCAAGTGGGAGTGATTTGCAAGCTGGCAATGAGAAGTTCATTCACACTGACCTTGAATTACTTGGCATCAATTTGCAGCAGTGGCTGTTAACACTATCGGTATTTTTTGGTCTTCGCTGCTAAATTACTGAAATTTGTGCTTTTCTTGACATAGATCTGGATTTTGCTTCCCTTCTACATGCATACAGACACATTTCATAAATCAGAATATTACTGAAAATCCTTTTATTTCAGGAAAGCCAAAGTAGAAAGCACAGAAGTGCATCACCCAGACATTTTGTTTCAAGCTGTATGCAATTTTTAATTTGACTTTATTCATATGTTTGATGCTTAAGTGAAGAAAATTCAGCATACAGTGATCTTTTTTTTCCCCACGCCCTTGAATTCGTAAAAAAAACTACACCACCGATGACATCTGTATATTCATTGAACAAATGATTCTGCAAACTGAAAATGTGAAAATAAAATTGCTTAACACATCAATAAAAAAAAACAAAAAAAACTCACAGGTTTCAATAAAAAGTTTTTGATTTGGGATAAGGTGTTTCTTTTAGCTGCACCAAAATTGGTGTATTTCGCAAAATTGCCATGGAAACACGTTTTTCACATGACACGAGTCACATGATCAACAACTGGATGTACTGTGTTTCTTATTTCATGGAAACAACACTGATGTAACATTGTTTATTCAACATTAGTGACATATCAAAAATTGTACGCATATTTGTAATGGAAATGTAGCTATGAACACATGCACAAGCTAGTACCACATATCTAACCCCCTTACCTCACTCTACTGAACCTATCCACAAACGTTAATAAAATGGATACAGACATTTTAAAAGATTATTGGTTGATACCGATGATAATGCCTATATATCGTACATCCTTAGAGAAAATTCTAAAAACAACTAATGCTGACAATAAAGCTAATTTTTGAAGTTTACGAATCCAAATTATCTGGCATTTATCACAACTAATCCAAGTTCTCATTATAAGAAATTTTTAACAATAACAATTAACAATACAATAAATACCCATCCATAGAGAACAACAGCTGTGTACAATTAAAAGGAAAATTACTGAAATACGACAAAACATCAAATCAAGTGAGGCTTCAAACAACCTAACATGGTCTGAGCTAAAAGAGAGCAATCCACAAACACATGAACACATAGCATTTATTGTATGATACACAAATACACTCAGGTTGAAGAAACATGTCTGGTAAAAATACATCAGAAACACATTTGATGCAAACCAAAGCCAACACATGCTGCTAAAAAAGGACTCAAATATCTTCTAAACATTGAACTAAAATAGGTGGTTTCTAATGATGTTGTTAAAAAAGACAACATATAAAAAGGAAAAGAGATGTATTCAGTTTGAGAGTTAGTCAAAGAAAAATATAGATTAAGTTTTCTAAAAGGATGTCAGGCTGAAAGTGAAGCAGCTGCGCTGTTGTAAGGATTAAACAATAATACCGAGAGAGGAAGGAAATCTTTTAGCAGATCTCCCTGGGACACAAGCATCCAGTTTTAAACAGATTTAGAATTTGAGGGATGTTTCTCAAAAACATTAAAAAAAAAAAACACACAACTATGAGACATTTTGCTATCACAAAGAAGTGAAGAAAACTCTTCTATTCCCCTCCTGCTGAAATTACAGACAGCAGAAAGTTTTAAAACATGGCAAAAAAGTGGGATGAAACTACTGAGAAACACATAGAAGAAAGCATCGGAAACTGTTTGAGCAGGGCGCGCTCTCATTAATCTCACATTCTCTACCTTCCAGCTCTGTCTTCGGTCTCCACCTACAGAGGAAAGCTCTTTTATCTCCATACATCACATGGAGGCTTGTCAGAGTCTGTCTCAGGTGCATCAGAAGTGTGAGGCTTTTGCCTTACACCTAGAGAGCAGTTTCATGCATATTAAAGAGTGTCTTATGAAACCACCAAGGCTTGTGCCTTTTAGGCTAATGCGTAATTTGTCTATGCTGCTCATGTCCTTTCAATGTTACACTTCGCTACTATACAATTAGATGAAGATAGAACACCTAATCCTAGTATATTTCTACACACGTTAAATAGACAATGTGTACAAAACAATATGTAAAACTTGAAATTGAAGCATTTTTTCTAGAGTTTATAAGCACTTCAATTGTCTCTACATACCAGACTAATGGAGATCTCAGGCCATATAGACACATTTCAATTGTGCGAAATCCCTGCAAAAAAACAGCTTGTTGACATCAACGTAATGCACTAAATCTTAAATGTACATGTGATATACAGCTCTGGAAAAATGAAGAGCTGAACTGAATCCCATTGAAACCCTCCTGGTTATTCCACCAAATATTGATTTCTGAACTCTTCCTGAGTTAAAACATTAGTATTGTTGTTTCTAAAGGAATATGAATTTGTTTTATTTGCATTATTTGAAGTCTGAAAGCGCTGATCATTTCTCATTTTCTGCAAATAAATGCTACATTTTTGCATGGAATTTCGGAGACATGCTGTCAGTAATTCATAGGATAAAAGAACAACGTTCATTTTACTCAAACATACCTATAAAAAGTCAAATCAGAGAAACTGATCATTTTAAGCTTCATTTTTTCCAGAGCTGTATAAAAGAAAAAGTGACGCAGTGCTTTGCTACTTAATGTCAACATTATGACAACTAGATAACAAAGTACAAGGGTATCACATTTCACAAGTCAGGAAAACATTTTAATTTCAAAAAATAGTGAGGGAGAGGGAAATAAGTGAGCTATGCTAGCTTGAGTTTGACAACCTCAACATGTAGATGTGGTGTGGAATTTGGTATGTTTTGGTACCATTTTTAAGAAAAAGAAAAAAAATAAACAAAACGTCCCATATGAACTCTCAGATAAATCATCAGTAGAGAAGGTGTTTAAATTAGCTGATCAGCCACCGCTCTGTTCATATGGTCATTTATTAAAAGTTTGCAGAATAAATATCAAGCCTGAAAACACTGTAGCAGACTTAATGTTCTGCTCAAATTGTTAAACCGTGGCAGCGCAGATATTGATGGCACATAAAAGAATAGTCTTTTTACCCTCCAGGGTTGTGTGCTTAGGTAAAATTTTCCGGATGTAAACAATAACATGCGTCATGTCTGTAGTACGGTAGACTCTTTTCGATTGGGGAACATTTGTTACATGTCCAGCTAGGGGAGGTTGCTCTCACATTGCACTGTGTGAAACATCCCTAACCCTTTGAAAAACCTGTTCCCCTCCTCACCTGTGGTGGTGCTGCACCGAGAACCACTGAAGAAAATAACACAAAAACCTCCAGAGAAGAAATGAGCACAACTTCCTTCCTCACGAAATTTACACAGAATTGGAGTTGCGTCAGATTTTAGCGGTTGTAGGAATTCCCTCATCAATCACAAGCCATTTCTCCCGCTAGTGCCAACTCTCTCAGTCAATAATTATTCCATTCACACATTCACATATTTTTTATGCTTTCAATCCACTTAGCTACTTTAAGAAAAAAGAGAAAACCGTATACACTTGTAAATTTTGTAGATGGCAGACGTAGCAAATATCAGCATCTTTTTAAATTTTACAGCTTGGATTTCTGGCATATCTCTCATGGGAAAGTAATATGTTTTGCTCTTTCATTCATTAAATTCTTACAATCCTGATGGTTTTAATCTTGGTTGTCCATCAACTATTTGGTGGCAAGGAATCTCTGTGTATGAACTGAGGTACATACGTTATGTTTAATATTCATTCCTGTTTGTCACATTTTAATACAATCCGAGAATCGCCTACCTTGTCACTTAGTCATTGTTTCCTGACTTAAATTCCAGTAGCTCCACTTTTAATAGCTAAAATGAGTCATAAACGCATCACTGAGTACTTGGCACCTTGTTAGATTTACTATTGATTTCAAAATTTTACTGCACAGCTTTATAACACTAAATGACCTTAGTCTTTAATCACAGACTCATTGACTTTCCCTGTAGCCTTACAACCAATGGCATCTGTGCAAACTGCCCTGACATCTATTGCTGGTCAGAGAACAGGAAGCTATTTTATTAACAATTTTTTATCCGGCTCCGTTGAATGAACTCAGGCAAAATATGTCTCTAGCGACCTTCAAATCAGTTTTTAAAAATGTGCTCACTGTGAAAGCCTTTGGCAACATCTGATATATTCACATTTTGTTCTTGTGAACTCCCACTGTAACTTTCTCACTTTATTTTATTTCCTTTGAAACATTTTAGATGGCAAGTTCCTAAATCCTAACTTGCAGATTATTATTTTTAAAACTACAATATCTTTCCCTAAACAACTAGAGCGCATTATAAATGTATACACATCCCTATTTCAGGTTATTATGATGGTAAAGAAAAATATTCTATTCAACATTCAGTTCTACTAAGACTCGTGTTTAAAACGGGCCCTTAAGCTCTGTGTGGCCCCTGATGTTGATTTCTTTAAAAAGCAAGCTTATTTTAGTTGAATGTTCTACTTATTGTTTTTATTAGTTATTGTTTTTGTTTTAAGCAAACGTGATAACCACTACACTACAGAAACTGAACTGCTATGCAATGTTTCAGTTTGAGGTTCCAAAATTGAAGATGTGAGAAGAATCAAAGCATAATGCTTCTCCTGAGGCCTGCAATGAGATTCAGAGTCCATAGCGCTAACCATTATACCATAGAACCTACATGTACCCATAAAAATGAAGTAGCCTTGATTTCAAAGATCCTTTCATTGAAGTCGATTGGCATATGAACCATAACCAAAGAGAAAGACTCCTGTTGTCCCACTACACCCTCTGAAAAGCATAATATACAAAATCTGTTTCTGTCTGGTTTCGAACCAGAGACCTTTTGCGTGTGAAGCAAACATGATAACCACTACACTACAGAAACTTCATCTGTTTGAAGGAATGTCATTGCACTCAGATGGCTGGATTCAAGTCGCAAACAATTACACCATGGAACCTTTGTTGAACTACAACCACCTCTGATGAATGGAACATGCCAAAACTGTTTCTGTCTGGTTTCGAACCAGAGACCTTTTGCGTGTTAAGCAAACGTGATAACCACTACACTACAGAAACTGAACTGCAATGTAATATTTCAGTTTTAGGTTCCAAAATTGAAGATGTGAGAAATAAAAGCATAATGCTTCTCCTGAGGCCTGCAATGAGATTCAGAGTCCAGAGTGCTAACCATTACATCATAGAACCTATATGTATCCATGAAAGCGAAGTAGCCTTGATTTAAAAGATTCTTGTATTGAAGTCGGTTGGCATATGAACTATAACCAAAGAGGAAGACTCATGTTGTCTCACTGAACCCTCTGAGAAGCATAATGTACAAAATCTGTTTCTGTCTGGTTTCGAACCAGAGACCTTTTGAGTGTTAAACAAACGTGATAACCACTACACTACAGAAACTCATTCCCTTTAAAGAGCTCCTGGTAGAGGGTTCAAAATATGCTAAAGACTAATGTCATAGATGGACATGGAACAATGTCAAATAGTTAAACCACAGATCCTCTGAGAGCCCAATAACTTGGTGTACAAATGGGCAGACTTATACTGGTGCCTAATTTCACATTATAACCCATAAACTAACAATGTGATAATAAAAAATATTGAAGAATTCAGGAGAAGAGACAGAAGGTTCTACTGAGACTTGAACTCAGATTGCTGATTCAAAGTCCAGAGTGCTAACCATTACACCATAGAACCTACACATCTCCATGAAAGTGAAGTAGCCTTGATTTCTAAGATCCCTGCATTGAAGTCGATTGGCATATGAACCACAACCAAAGAGAAAGACTCCTGTTGTCTCACTACACCCTCTGAGAAGCATAATGTACAAAATCTGTTTCTGTCTGGTTTTGAATCAGATACCTTTTGAGTGTTAAGCAAACGTGATAACCACTACAACAGAAACTGAACTGCTATGCAATGTTTCAGTTTGAGGTTCCAAAATTGAAGATGTGAGATTCATAGCATGATGCTTCTCATGAGGCCTGCACTGAGATGGCTGGATTCAGAGTCCAGAGTGCTAACCATTACACCATAGGACAAGCATGATACTGAAGTTGCCTTGATTTCAAAGATCCTTGCATTGAAGTCAATTGGCATATGAACCATAACCAAAGAGGAAGACTCCTGTTGTCTCAATACAACCTCTGACAAGCATAATGCACAAAAGATGTTTCTATCTGGTTTCGAACCAGAGACTTTTTGCGTGTGAAGTAGACATGATAACCACTACACTACAGAAACTCATCCACTAGGACAAGTTCCCGGTAGAACATTCAAAATATGCTGAAGATTAATGTCATCGATGGGCATGGAACAATGTCAAATCGTTATACCGTACCTCAAATCCTCTCAGAGAGCCCAGTAACTTGCTGAACAAATGGGCAGACTTACACTTGTGCCTAATTTCACATTATAGCCCATAAACTAACCCTGTGATATTAAAATATATTGAAGAATTCAGGAGAAGAGCCAAAAGGTTCTACTGAGACTTGTACTCAGATTGCTGGATTCAAAGTCCAGAGTGCTAACCATTACACCATAGAACCTACACGTATCCATGAAAGTGAAGTAGCTTTGATTTCAAAGATCCCTGCATTGACGTAGATTGGCATATGAACCTTTACCAAAGCGGAAGACTTCTGTTGTCTCACTACATTCTCTGAAAAACTTAATCTTCAAAATCTGTTTCCAAACCAGAGACCTTTTACTTGTAAAGTAAACGTTATAACCATTACACTACAGAAACGTCATCTCTTTGAAGACCTCTCATCTGAGTTCTCTTTGCACTCAGATGGCTGGATTCAAGTTGCAAATCATTACACCATGGAACCATTGTCGAACTTCAACCACCTATGATGAATGGAACATGCCAAGACTTTTTCTGTCTGGTTTCGAACCAGAGACCTTTTGCGTGTTAAAATAAGCCTATCGTCAGCCATCATCATCAATTTTTGTGTCTGTTAATTTTCGGTTTATCACCTGAAACACTTGCACTATCTTGGTGCAAATGTTATTTATTTTACCTCAGTTTAGTTTTGTGTGTGCGTGTAGGGGTGTGTGCGTGCGTGGTGTGCGTGTATTTGCTGTCTGGGAACTTGCTTGTGCATTTAAACCTGTTAAAATTTGATAAGCATAAATGTTTTTGTAGCGCATCTATCAATATATCTGGGATACATTTAAAAAAAAAAAAAAAGCTGGCTAGTGGAGTGACATTTAGCTTTATATACAAAAAACAAATGATCTGATATAAACACCTTCAGCTTGTTACTTTCTACATCTTCCTTAGACCATCAGACAGAGAACCTGCTCATTGGAATCCATGTTCAAAAGACAGAGAATCATCAAGGAGGCATAATGCCTTTAGAGAGAACCGAGCGTACTCACAGGACTGAAGTTACTCTTGGTAACTTCGTTTCCCTCCAGTTGTAAAATCTATTTTTAAAAGTATCAAAGCCTCACTCGAAGCCCCCCTCCGCGACCCCTTTCAACTGGACCTGATAAAGCATCCTGGGCAGTCAAAGATAACACACCGCTGAAGGCCTCACAATTCTGCTCTTGCCCATTGTTGCTGTAATCTGTTTAGTTACTTGATGCCAGGAAAATGGAAGTTGATAAATGGCGGGACGAGGCGGAGAACATCCAGCAGCGCTTTGCTAACAAAGGAGTCAGCCTGGACTTCCTGGAGCTTCTTCCAGCTATGACACACTTTTTATGCATCTCCCAAATAAAGTCAGAAATGAGAATGTGTTTTGCATTGCAAAAGTATTTGCATCCATTGAGCTTTTTCACATTTTGTCACATTAAAACCTCAAACTTCAACATACTTTATCAGGGTTTTATGTGATAGAGAAAATTATAAATGGTTTCCAGGAACGCAGCAGACAGGTGAAGGAGAAAGTTCCAGAAAAGTTTTAAGGTGAGTTAACAATATCCTAACCATTAAACATCTTATATACCACTATTTGATTGAGGGGTGCAACAATTGCAGTTTTCTGGCCGATCGCTGATATCAGCCAGATAAGCCTGAACTCCCAATTCCAGTTTTGACCGATACCAATTTACTTTGTCTGAAATATTGCTAAATATAGCAACAAAGTCACTAAGTTGACAACAACTTAGTCACTCTGCACGTGACCGCCCACCAGGTGGAGTATTACATATTAATATTACAAGAATAAAGTCCTATTGTTACAGTTAAAAGTGTTTTTAGTCGTGGCCTGGAGTACCCATGTATTCAAGTATTTAGGCTGAAGGGATATTGACCCCTTTGCAAGGTAGAGTACAAGTCAATAATAATTCCATTCAAAGTGTGATGAACTAAAAAGGAGCAGAAGTAGCAGAATTTTTTAATTCATGCTTTTATCTGTCTCAGAAATACATTCTAACCCAATGCTGTTTCATTTGTACAGTTGGAAAACCTGCAGTGCAAAAGCACCAATACCATCCCAGTATTATTGGAATTAATAGGGGAGGTGTTTTGCCAATATTCCCTAATTCCCTGACATAATTTCCAGACGCATTCTGCTGCAAATCAAACATCTGACACAATAGGTGTAATGTAACATGGCCCCATTTTCTGAAGCAAAAGGACTGATGATGCTCTTGGGCATAAGCAGAATAAATAACCTGTATATTCAGTCAGAAACAAATTACCTGAAAATTGTAACACTCATTTTCACCCATCATGTAATTAGCAGAATTTTCCATGCACAAAATTAGCCCATAAAGAGCCACTTCTGAATGGATGGCGGTTGAGAGGTTTTACTGGGCTTTAAGAGTGGCAGCAGATAGCAGCTGGAGGGAAACGTGCAGCGCCTCTAAAAATTATACACACACCTGCTAAAATACTAACACCATACAATTTTTTTAAATCTTTTTCCACCTCTGATATGAGATAAATTTTGTAAAATTCAATTGGAAAAAAAAAACATAAAACCAAAAAACAGAATTGCATAAGTAGCACTGTTGCCTTGCAGCAAGAAGGTCCTGGGTTCAATTCCCAGCCCGGGATCTTTCTGCACAGAATTTGCATCTTCTCCCTGTGTATGTGTGGGTTCTCTCTGGGTACTCCTGCTTCCTCCCACAGTCCAAAAACATGACTGTCAGGTTAATTGGTCTCTCTAAATTCTCCCTAGGTATGTGTGTGTGCATGGTTGTTTGTCCTGTTTGTCTCTGTGTTGCCCTGCAACAGACTGGTGACCTGTCCAGGGTGACCCCGCCTCTTGCCCGGATCGTTAGCTGGAGATAGACACCACCATCTCCCGACCCCACTTGGGACAAGGGTGTTAGAAAATAGATGGATGGATGGAATTGCATAACTGTATCAGGGTTCAACACAAAAAACAATTAAACTTTTCCCACAAAAAGAACACTAAGAATAGTCCGTTACACTATTATGTTTTTAGGCTTGATGTTAATTTTGTGATAATTAATAAGTCACCCCTGTGGTAGCTAACCACAGGTAGGTTAGCTACCACTACTATTAGCTAAGTTAACACAGTGGTGGTTAAATAGCTAATATAAAAACCTGTTCTACTGATGATCTGTCATAGTCGGTATGGGTTGCATATTTCTGTTTTGTTAAACTGAACTGCATATCTACATGTTATGGTTGTCAAAGTCAAGCTAGCACAACTGACATACCTAATATTTTTCACATTCCCTACCAGATATTTTTCTATTCTTATAGCATACTTTGAGTATCCTATAGGTCGTACTAAAGGTTCACAACGTCACAAAAAACATCATGAAAGGAACGTGAATACATTTGAGATGTTGTGGTTAGTTGTGAAGACCAAGTGAATGATAGGACTACGGAAAATAAAGAAATGAATTTTAACCTGGAAGATTCTCACTGTCCAAAGAGTCCAAATTAATTATTTGGCTTCCTGTTTGCACACATACTTTGACAAAAGTTTACACTAACCACCTCTCCATCCATCCCCTGCTCTAACGGTGGCAGCAACCTGCTAAAAGTTTCCCGTTTTCTCAAATCCAAAACTTGACAGATATGCTATTTTATTTACATAATTCTAAGTAATTTCCACTATCAGTAATAATGTGTCTACCTTTCATTAGAGCCTCATTGATGACTGTATGTTGAAGCACTGAGGAGTTACAGTCATTTGAAGTTTGTTTATCAGGTGTTGTCCAAGTGTTTCCAAATGGAGACTCTGAATGGCACACTTGTACAACATCTGTACATCCTCAAAAATAAACATGTCCAAAATGACATTGCTTTTTGTGCTATTCTGATCAGTCTTAACCCTCTCAGGCTCAAATTAAGTTGTAGTTGCAGGAAAAATCTGATGTTTGGAGAAAATGATCATATGGGGTAGTAATATACAATTCAGACTTTTTTTGAGAGAGACATTTAAACAGCATTTCAACAGCATTTAGCTGTCGCAAATCTGCAACATCTGCCTGGAGAGGGTTAAAATCCACGAGCAGAATACTTTATTCTACAGATTTATTGTATTTCCCAGTCCATACATTCAACACTCAATGTGCATTTACAAGAAATAAAAATGAAAAATCTGGGTGAAGCAAAATTGTTCAATTTCTTTTGTGTTAAAAACATAATAGCTACAAACTAGTTACAGTTAAGGTATTTTTGACTGAAAAAATAGAAAATTTAGCTTGTCATCTTCATAAAGAGACCAAGCTTTTGCATGTACTCCAAATTGTTCAAGAACAGCAGCTGATTTAATTTGGGTATACCTTTTCAGTCGTTTTTGGTACAGCCAGTTAAGGGGTTAAGTTAATATTATCTTATTAAACACATCAGATATAACATACCAACCTGACTAACTTAATGCTAATTGGAGCTTTGAGCCTTCTGAAAAGTGACAAACCCAGTTCAACATCTTTAACAACATGCAGGTGTTTTTATGCTGTGAATCACCTTCTGCTCTCTGTGCTGTTTACTCGGTTTAATTAAAAAGTCCAGTTAACAATAGATTATTATTTTCACCCTGAGCTTTTCAGACCCCAACCTTATTAGTCATCAGTGCATGTGTATATGTGTGAGTTTTATTTTTTATTTATTTACCGTGGAGTAATTAACACCAAGCCTCCATGTTTTTGTTTAAATACCAGCTTCCTGTTCTCCTTTGTTATCAGCACAATTTGCTTTGTTTTATTCATTTCCTTTTTACTGAATAGTAAAACGTTTACTATTCTCTTTAGGTGACATGAGAAATGTTTCAACAACATTTCTCATGGCCTATGGTTTGTTTTCCTGCTGAGAGGAAATTTCTAAATGTACATCTGGTCTAAGTTTTGTTCGTAATATTCAAAGTCATTTGGATATAAAGTGCTTATCCAAATTGTACAGACACATTTTAGAAAGACAAAAACAAGATATTGATGTATAACTTTAAAAAATTTTCTGCCTATAACATGACAAATTTGAACATTTCAAGTAAAAAACAAATACATCTCTGATGTAGAAACATAAAAACCCAGCTGTGTTAAGTGTGCACATCTTAATAATAATTGTATTGAACCCGATTAACCTGATATGAGGCTCAGGCTTAGAAAGCTGTTCCTGACCTTCACTCTTTTAGGTCCTTCTGCTAAAAACCTTGTTTTGGGTTTAACCCGGATTTGTTTATGACTTTTTACTTTGGATTTTAGAATTTAATATAAGCTACCATTTTGAGTTGTAATCGTTATTTCAGAGAGATTTTTGTTAATATCTGGTTCAAAACGGATTATTTTAGGACCTTTAATACAAGGGACTATATATACCATGACATCCTACGTCTGGCTTCTTCTCATCTTTGGATTAGTCAAATACACAGCAGTTGGAATTAAAGATGCACTGATATGATATTAGTATCTGTATCAGTCCCAATATTGAGAAAAATCCTAGATCTGGTATTGGTGACAATGTGCCCAATCAGTAATGGCAGATCTATTCAGTGTAACTCTATGCTTTGTGCTCTGAGTGATGTTATGCTTTATTTATTTATTTTGTTATTTTTAGAATTCCTAATTGCACTTTCTGAACCATTTGAAAGATTTGTTGCAGTTTATTTTTACGTCAGACCAACGTAGTCAACCTGTTGCTTTAGTCAGTCTCAGTTTATTTATCATTTATTTCACATAGGCTGTTATACTACTAATTACTGTCTGAACTGTCTGCTGTTTTTACGTTTGACCAGGCTAGTGAAGATATTGGTGAATTTCAGTGTGCTGGCTTAGGGTTATCTGATCAACTGCCTGATGTTACTACAGAGGGAAAAGACGGAAGCAAGTGATAAGAGGATGATGGCGCAGCACGTTTGCTAATGACTTCTCACACCAAACTTATTCATGTGAGATTTTCTTACTTAATGGAAACACAATTGCGAAATAGTGTTTTTTTTTTTGTTTTTTTTTTTCAACTTTAGGAATTTATGCAAGTGCCAATCAAATGTGTGCTACCCTTTGCAGACACTCATTCTGCAGATTCACTCACCTTAGCATGCTAAATGCTTTAAGTGGCTCCAAGTATTAATTTTCTTCCAGATAATTATTTGACCACTTGGGGGCACTCCAGTGACTATTACTGTTCATGGAACTCAATTTATGCAGAAATATTAGTAAAATTATTTACCTTCACCCTCTGGAACAAAAATTGTACCTATTATCTTGGTCAGGTTCTATTTTAAATGGACAAAATAAAATAGTGGAACACAAAGTCACCTCAGTAGATGTGGTAAAATTAGTTGTCAGTTAATGTAAGATTTATCGCAAGGATAATGTATGATATCCTTGCAATGGCTCCATTTTCTTTTTTTTTTATTTCCCAATATCCGTTATATTTCATAGCTTAGCTAACAAGTCTCTCCTGTTTTTTATTATTATTTCTTGCCATCATCAGTTTAAATGGATGAACCAGTTAATTGTTCTTTGATACAATGGCTACAGGGACTCATTTATCTGAACCCCGCACATCTGAAACGGTCTAATAAACAAACAGAGCCTTTCCAGAATACCTAATAATTTCATAATGGGAAAAAACTGATTACATTTTTAATACCTGCAACATCTGCAGTTCTCTTCAAGCTTATTTTAAATGAACACAATGTTCCTCCCGCTGTACATGTGAAAATGCCAATTAGGAAATACTTCTTTTTTCTTCCCCTCTGGGATACAAAAGATAATGTCCTAAAATATAAGAAGGAGAAAAAACAAAGTTAGGAGAGAGAGCCAGCACAACAAAACTTTAGCATTAAGTTATTCAGTAACATGTCTTTTAAGACCCATTTGAACAAAATATATGAAAAATAGATACCAAGGGCTGGGTGCCCCTGCTTTGCAGCTGAAACATGGCTAACACTTTTTCAGTACGATTTGTTTCACCACTCAACCATAATTCACTCTGATTCAATGTGGTGATTTAATGGAGACCAATTCAGTGCAACGTGGCAACTTACAAAGAAGCAAAAATGTGGAATGTGATCTTATTGTATTAATTTATGACAAAACATTATGTTAAAAAAGAAATCAGGGGCATTTGTGTATGTGTATGAATAGTGTATGTGGTTTGGGATCAAGAGTGTGAAAATGATCATGTGTTCTGCAACAATAGGACAGGGTGTGTTGTGTCATATGTCTTTATTAGTACTTATTTTTTATATATTTAGATATGGCTGAAAAATGCATTACAATACACGAGTTCCTCTAGCTGTGGGTGCTCGAACAACGTGCTGCGGGGAGAGGTTTGTCAACAGTGAAGTTGTGTCTCCACGCCAAGGTATTTGCCAAGGAGAGGAATATAAATGACTTTGCAGGAGGACCTTCTTGGTGCTATTGCTTCATGCAACGCAATCGCCTCTCTATCAGAGCAAGGACAATGACGTCCCAAAAAACTGCCAGCAGACTTCCAAGTCAAGGTCGACAGTTTCCGTGAGTTCATTGAGAAGCATGTAAGTGAGCGCAACGTGACACTGGATCATATTATTAACATGAACGAGGTCCCCCTCATGTTTGACATTCCGATGGGCCGAAGTGTTGCAGAGAAAGGACGTGAATATAGTAACAACTAGTCATGAGAAATCACACTTTAAGGTGGTGCTGGCATGTTGTGGAGATAGATTAAAATTGCCACCAATGGTCCTTTGCAAACAAAAAACTATGCCAAAAATCCAGTCCCCTTCAGTTGCAGTCGCTGTGAATGAGAAAGGGTGGATGGATCAAGAAATGATGAACTTATGGCTTACAAAGTGCTACACTAAGCGTCCGGATGGCTTCTTTAGAGCACGTAAAGCTCTGTTTGTGACGGATAGCATGCGAGCGCACATCACGCCACAGTTTAAAAATAAATTTAAAAATTTCAACTCCATACCTGCCATCGTCCCTGGAGGCTTAGCTAAAATACTCCAGCCACTTGATATCTCCGTGAATAGGAACTTTAAGGCAGTCTTGCGTAACCTGTGGGAGCAGTGGATGATGGATGGAGAGCACAGCTTCACGGCAACAGGGAGAATGCACCGTGCAACTTTCCTGGAAGTCATTGGATGGATCAACAAAGCATGGGCTTCAGTGACAACCGAAACCATTCTGACAGGATTCAGAAAGGCTGGAATAATTGGAACTGCAATTGACGTTGAGTGATGAAAGAGATGTAGAAGAGGAAGCGCCGCATCTCCTACCTCCGGAGTTAGCGGAGTTGTTTAAAAGCGACACCAAGAAAGAAGATTTCATTGGATTTGGAGTGACACGGATGATTTGTTAAACTTGTTAGCATGTTATTTACGTAGCTGCTGTCGAGGCAACTGCTTCTGGGTTGTTTTTTGTTGTTGTTGTTGTTGTTTGGTTTAGGGCAGCAGTAGGTACTTTTTATTAGGTATAAGCATTGGGTGGCTGTGTGCGTTCGGGTGTGGGGGGACCTCTTGTTTTCGTTCTGTGAATCATGTGTTGCCTGGGGAGGCGTGGACTGGTGCACTTGGGGCCACATAGGGAGACTGATCAGAGGAGGTTGAGCTTTGTTCCTCTGGAGTCAGTGAGGCTGATGAGGTACGGGTTTGTTTTTTGTGTCTTTTATTTATGTAAATATTCCATTTATTGTGAATTGATTTGGGTTTGTGTTACTTTTTGTTTTTTAGTTCTGATGGCATTTTTTTGTGTGTACGCAATAAATGGCTGTTAAACCGAAGAACTGCGTAAGCCTTGATTGAAACTCGAGAGGAGCAACAATTTATGCTATGGTAGTTATCTGAATAACTCTTAATATGTTATGTTAACATACCAGGCACATTCTCAGTTTGTTATGTGTCATCTAACGTTCGCATACGGTAAACATGCTTTTTTCAGTTTGGTGTAATATAATATTAGCTGTAGAATAAATTAGTTTGTTTTGGTGGTTAATTGTGAACTGCAATTTTTTACATAACTGATAATCAGATTCAATAAATTTCTTCTTTTTTCAGCTTCAGTAATCAGACTTGTTCCACTGTCAGCTAGTCCATCTATAATCGGGCAAAAGCTTAACATGTGTATTCAGCGTTGTGGGTTCGTCCAAGTGAAAAATAATTATTTTTCCATTTGTTACGAACAAATGAGAAATTTATTTATCAAATAATCTATATTCACTTCTTTTACATTGTCTGAAAAAAAAAAACATGCAAAGGGAAAATTCCTTAATTCCTTACATTGTGGTTTAGTTACATCAGGCCTCCAGAAAAGAAATGTTGGTTTGTGAAGAGGATTGATCTTGCTGCTGAGACTAGATCAGGTTTGTAATGTGTTTCATGATCAATAATAATTCATCTCTCGATCCCTGACCGCTTCCTCTGCCTTCTCCAGATAATTACCAATTCAAAATAATCACGTTTACCACTCTTGTGCTCTCCGCAATTTAAAAGGACAGAAAACTACAGGTCAATTGGAAAAATAGCCCTAACCCTACTGAAATAAGATGGATATAATTTTACATTGTAAGAAAAAGAAGTGAAATAAACATATTGTGGCTAAACATAGGCAGCATTGCTGGGTTTTTCCAATGTATGTTTCTGCTAAGGTTGAAATGAAATACTGTCCCTAAAAAAATTAGCAAATAAGTTGCATTTTGTAATAGTCTAGAATTTATCTAATAGATACAGGAACTAAAAATAGTAATTTTTTAAATCGTAGTTTTATAGGTTATTAGGATTTAAAACATGATCCAAAGAATAAGAAACATTTTCACTTTGTCTCATATATTGCTCATAATAAAAGCAATATATTAGATTTAGACTTATTTTATTGTCATTGCTCAAATAAACATAAGTAAAATTGGCAATGGAATGTCAGCGCTTGGCCATCGGAGCACACACAGAAACACAAGTGTGCCTTTAATTACATGATAAACAAATAATAATGTATTGCTATATATATAAAACAGTATTTTCTAATTTTTAAAATTAGAAAATTCTTATTTTCTATAAGTCTATATAAACATTCACAGATCCAGTTTAACCGGATCTTTAATCCATTCACGTGGATTCTGGATGCTTTCCTTTGTTGTTTAATAATAACATTTGTTCAGAACATTCTTTCACCTGAGCTAGGTTCTCCTGAGAAACAAAGGGCATTTTGCACCTGATTTTGCAGACAGCATTCCTCTTCAGAATTCAGCAGAATTAAGAGAAGGGTTTCTGCACAGCAATAAATGGTTATTTGATGAAAATGTTCCCTCTGCTGCCATGATTGCCAAATTGAGTGGTGATTTTCACATTTTCCTTGTTGCTTGGGTTCATCCCCAAAAGAACAAATTGTCGCGTTGCATAATATAACCACTTTACTTCATCAACATCCACATCTGCCATTCATTTTCCGAAGGGTTGTGGCCTTCTGGTAGTACAATCAAACCATACTGTTTACTGAGAAGCACTGGTATGCCCCAATCAACTCGTGACAATCAAGACTTGAATAGAAGTAACAGTAAAATCTTTTGTGAATGTTTGTCTCAACCTCTTAAGTGTCTCACAAACACGTAATGTTCTTGGGGTATTACTCATCCGTAACTACCAAAAAAGTTCTCCTTGTATGGGTTCGATTATTTTCAAAATGTATGAGTTATGTCACGCATTCCCGAGTCTGTATCCACCAGTTATTGGTAAGTTATGATTAAAGTTGCAACTTCCGTATTTTGTACTATGCACTACCATGTGGTCCATTCCCATTTTGATTACATTTTGGTAAACAAACCATTTTGGATATATGTAGTTAATTCGTGGTGTACAGTTTTATTTTTTGTTGTTTAGTAGTTTCATGTACTATGAAAATAAACACTCAAAATCATTGGAATATTATGTGAAAATGTATTAAGTTATGTAGTATAATCTGAAAACATTTCACTACTCTATTTAGGAAGAGTAACTCATTTCATCCAATCAAGTCTTAAGAAATATGACAGATAATGATTACATTAGACTCAATATAATATACTTCACTGAGCCATCAAATTTTAATCTATTAAATCCAACTTTGTCTTATGTTACGTAATCTAAACATATGTTTAAATTAAAGTCAAATAATACCTAAAATGTAAGTAATAACAAAAACATTTGTTTCTGCAACTGACTTTATCTTACTTACATTTTCTATTAATAAAGTAAGAATAGTCTTTAAGTTTGTTTCAGATTTTTGTCTACTGCACCATACCATGTCTTATACCTGACAACTGAGATTTATCATTGTTTGAAGCTTTTGTGTAAAGATACAAAATACTGTCAAACCGTGATATTTTTACTTTGTATCATTGTGCCGTGATCATCTTAAATGGGGTCAGGCCTATTTTCTTTTTCCATACTTTCAGGGTGCATTCAAATCAGCCTTATTTAGTCCACTTTAACCAAACTCTGGCTCAAACTCTGGTTTGTTTGCCCAGAGAGGGAGGTGTGAAAACATAATCGAACTCTGATGAGGACTAAAAATCATACACTTGTCCGCCTAAAAACCCAGGTCTCTGTTCAGTTGAAGTTAACTCTGACACAGTTTGAATGCCAAGCGGACCTGACACGGCTCCAAAACCAGGAAGCAAAATATACTGCAGGGCATTCTGAGTAAATGCAACCAAAACAAATGAGCGTTAGCGAGAGAAATACCATGTGGTCTTTTGCCAAAGACAATCTTGCAACTATTAAAACGTAGATCAATTCCATTTCCATCTACAATTTAGTGAAGAAGAAAGTTGCGCCAAGTGTTTGGGTTTTCTTTACAGGTTGGTTATTGGCGCAGCACCACCACAGGTGAGGAGGTGAACAGTTTTTTCGAAGGATTTGCTTCATTTGACACAGTGGGGTGTGAAAGAGAACTGCAGCATCTGAAAATGTAGCAAATGTTGCCACTTTGGTCCCTCACCGAACTGAGTCTACCAGGCTAGTGTGAAAACACTCTAAATTATTATTATTAACACACAGAGCGAAGAGCAGTTTTATTAAATTGATTTGTTGGATTGAATCCAAAAGGAAAGACAAAAGGCACACCCATTGACGTACAATAAATCTCTAAAAATAGGCTCATCTGGATCTTCAATAATAAATAAAAAACAACAAAGAAATCATCCCTGCATAGAAGAGAGGTGAACTGTATCATCAGAAGTGTCTGGCCTTACTCCGAGATCACTTGTAAAGAGAAAGATGTTTCCAGGGCTTATATAAGTCCATTTAATAATGCAGCAGTCCCAGCGCTCACATCCCCCGCCGAAGCGGGTTGCTGTGTGGCGGCGCTCTTATTAAGCACTCAATTAAAGCCGTTCCCAAGGAAGAGGCAGTGTGTGCAACATTGTTTGAATTAGGAAACGTCGGCGGCTCAGACGGTCTGTGAAGACGTACCCCAGAGGAACGCAGTGCCTTGAAACCAAAAGCCTAGAAGTGGCAGATCATCATAAAGTATCACAAAAGCAGGGAAAATGATTTTAATTTGATTGAATTACAAATAGGGCATTTAGAGATTCAATAAGAAAGGATAAATAGAGCAGGAAATGGAGCCGTCTCAAAGAACCATTTAACGGTTTTCTTTAGTTTTTTTTTTTTTTTTTTTTTTTTGCTTCATCTAAAAAATACAAAGACACTCAGCGATGGGACTTGCAGACAATAGCAACCAGCACTGCTGTATAACCAAGTACTTCTTCATGACAGCCGAGAGCTCCAAACACACAGCACCACGCACATGATGACAATAAGAGCTTACTTTGCTGCAAATTACATTTAATCCACAGTTTGCTTTGACAAAAATTATGATCAGCATAATTATCATGAGTGTATTTCTTCTGTGTTGGGAGAAAGGTTTAACACAAAACAGAACACAATCGTCAAGATTAGGCAGTTTAGAAAACCTTTCATGCTGTGCATATCTTTTTTGGTCAAAAATAATCCTTTTATTTTTGGAACAAGGTAGGAAGAAAAAGCATGAATGCATCTACAAACAACAGCCACTTTCATACAGTGGGAACACAACTCAGCTTATCTGTTTTGTGAGTACACTTTTTGAATGAAGCATAATCCTGACAATCATACCATTTTTAGATCCTAGAGACCATAAACACCAATATTTCCAGTCTGCTGATTGGCAGACATGTTTTTCTTCGCAACGCCTGCATCTGGGCTCAAACAGCTCCTCTCCCTGATTTATACATGTAATGTCTGGTGGACAGAACACTGTGCTGCTCTGTGGTGCGGCAGCATTAAGGACCTCTGCTTATTCAGCATTTATCGGCCTACAGGGGAAATGTCTCCAAGCTGTTTGTTTAAAAAAAATGAACAGAGTTCAGGTTAAAACAAGTATAAAAAGCTAATGAAAGCAGAACAAACACAGCTAAACTGAAAAAAGTGGCTTTCTGCTTTCATTTATTTACAGTTAGCTTCATGAAAAGCCCTGTGGAAATTTGACTTTGGTTTTATCCATGAAATATTAAATCGCTGTGGTGGCAGCTTGATTTTTATTTTTTGAGATTAATTATATTTTCTAGAATGTGTAAATGTGTTGTTTTTTTCTAACTGAGTCATACTAATGTTTTGATCAGTATCGACTTGGTGGAAAGGAATCCTTCCTTGTCACAAAAGAAACTTACAAAGCTGGTCAATAGTTACAGGTTTTATTCCTGATTTCATTCATTTGTGAGGGTGTAAATAATTTTCAGCATGTTATTTACGTGAACGTTGATATTTTTTGTGCCTGTTCCATTTGCAAAAAGAAATGTTTGAATGAATGAAAATAATTGCTATGACAATTATGGTCATTACTTTTATAATTGCAGCATATTTTCTGAAATATTTCATTTATTTTGCCAATAGGGTGTCTTTGCAAAGATCGGTGTGTTATAGAAAAACATTTAATGAATGAATAAAAGACTTGTTTTTAATTGGTTAAAAAACCTAGTCTTAACATGGCTTTTAATACAGTTTTGCTTGGTTCTCATCTCTCTGGCATTCCGTTAAGTCTTTCTCCCACTGAGTTAGATTCCTCCGCTAGAGTTTCAACCGGTCCAATCAGCTAACAGAAGGAGAAGTTATGAATGATTACATTAATTTTCTGAGCCATTTTAGAATTGTATTCTTCCTGTAGTTTTAGCAATGGAAGCGGAGGAAGTGAAGGAAGCCTTTCAACCTGTGTTGGTTATATTTCCAAATATTGAAAAAGCTACCTCGTTGGGCACTTCTCTCTTTACAGTGGAGAAGTTACAGCACATGCAATTTCCAGTAAGCTTTCATAGTGTTGAATTGGCGCCATAAATACGTCACAGCCAAATGTTGGGTAAAATGTAATATTTCAATACAGTCTGCTCATCCAGGAAGCAACCGTTTCTCCATAGCCAACAGTCCAGATCCTCTGGATGAAGCAAAGCATAGAGCATGGGGCTACATTGAAAAGCCAAGGCAATTAACAACAAAAAAACATTTCTGACACAAATACGTAAAAAACCCCAAACTGAACATTCAGTCTGTAACAGTTTTATGTATTTGGAATTTTCAGGCTTAATGGGTTTTTTTTGCAGTCATTAAGAGTTAGTTGCTTTAACACTAGTTCTGGTATATTAGTTAATTTAAACCTCTGCTCTAATGATGATGTGTCAGAGTGTAGGTGTGAGGGTCACCTTAGTTTAGTGCTAACTGAACCAAAACACACCGAACTCCACAGCACATTGTATGTGTTTAGGTTGTCAAAGGCAAGTTATACTTTGTACTTTCTCAATGTTCTTCTAGATTAAAACTTTTTCCTGACCTGACCCTTGGATCTTATCTAGTTGTGGTAGCATTGAGAACTAATAGCAAAACATTGCCTCCCTTTCTCTGATTCTTAGCGTAATTGTGTAATATTCCTGCTCACAGATATTCCTCACTCAAACCATTGCAATGTTGCTTGTTTGATTAATTGTAAGTCATGTGATGTCCAAACCAGTAATGTATAACAATGGTTTGACCCAAAGCAACAGAATTCCAATCGGCATGAAAAAACACTGAAGTTAAACTTTACGTTAAAAAAGGAACTACTGATTGATGACTAAAATCTTTAAACTCATATGTCCTAATATTTGATTTCTTCTATCTCAATAAACACAATTGCAACCACAGGGAAACATAATTATTATTTGATTGATAAACAAAAACAAAATGATTTTGACACCCTACAAACTACTGTTTTCATAATTTTCTTTTAATCTATTATAGTGATTCACCAGTACTACTGAATGCAGATTCTCCTGTGAGTGAAATTTTTTTTTTTTAAAAAATAAAGAAAAATAACAATAATAAAGAAAAAAAGAAACTCATCATGACCTGTTGATTCCATTTGAGTTTTCAGACAACACACAGGAAACAGCAGTGAAGACTATGCAGCCATGACTAACCCAGGGGGCCAGGCAGGTGTAATGTCAACACTTAAATGATATCCTATGATAAAACAAATCAATGTGTAGAGTAGAAACTTTCTATGAGTTCTCACACCAACGGCTCACCAATGTGAAATCTACAAAAAAAATCTACACAAAACCTACATCTCCGTTCCTTCTGCTGGGTTTTCCTGAAGAGACATGAAATAAAAATGACCTTGATGACACATTTCTTCGAAAGGCTACTTCCCGGGGAAAGCATACGATGAATGTTTTATGCCGCGGCTCTAAATGTGCATATCCTGGGGTATTTTTTTCCTGTCACTTCAGTGCTCTGTCACTCCTGACAGGCTCGTTGGCTTACAGCACGTGGCCAAGCGTTAAAGGGCCGCTCCGCTTCCAGCCTCGGGATGTTGGGAGCCGCTGCACTTCGTGTCTCCAAGCAGGTAGCCAAAACCAAAATCCAAAAGAAATCCAGCTGTTATCCTTGACACCTAGTCAGCAAGGAACTGTCACCAGCAGGTACTGGCTTGTGCTTTAGTATATAGACACGTTGCATTTTATTTACGCCTGGAAATTTTGTGTATATGCAAAACTCTAGAGGGCAAAAAGTGGATTCTTTTACTTAATTTTTCATAGCAAAGATACTGCAGTGGAACATTTCTATTAACAAAATAAGACCTGGACATGTAGGTATTATTCATTTAGTGCAGTGCGGAAGAGCAAAGGGAAAATAAGGCAGAAAAAACGTTGAATCACTCAAAACTTCTCGTTCTTTTTTCTCGCTCTGTCGGCCACGCACAGTCGTTGACATAGCAAATAGCAGTAACACCACTATATGTATCAGAACTCAACACAAATAAACATGCAAACATTTCCACATAAAGAATATAAATCTTTGCTCATGCAACATGTCTATATTGTGTTACAGTTTCGTACTTTCAGGCTTGATGTTTATTTAGCGATTATTAATAAATGATTGCTATGGTAGATTAGCTAGCTACCACAGCAGTGGTAGATCAGCTAACTTAACCCCCTGCTTTACTGATTATCTGTCAGATTTAGTGTGTAGGTCGCCTTTTGTTTTGCTGAACCTAAACACACCAAATCCCACACCAATCTACAAGTTTAATGTTGTCAAAGTCAAGCTAGCATAACTGACCTACTTTTCTCTCTCTTGCTATTTTTAAGTAACTCTTTTTCCTGACTTTGTTATAGAGTTGCCATAGTTTTGACAGTTACACGTACCTTTTTTTTTTTTAAATACCACTTGTACATTTAAGAGCGTTATGTTGACGCTAAAACCAAAGGTAGTCATGGTCAGCAAGCAGTTTTTGTGCCAGTGACATTACACTGCAACGTGTCTCTACTGGTCATATGACGAGTATCTAACTTAGCCTTGTAACTAATTTTTTATCCATCGACTAGGTCAACTGAGACTTTGTTAATGTTCCTAAACATAGCTTAAAGCAACAATACAAACCAGTGAAACATCTCTATTGCTGTAAGCTAAGGAAAATATTCATCAAAATTACCAAAAGACAAAACTTGCTCAGAGCTGAGAGAAACTGCTGTATTTTTACTCGCGGTTATCAAATCCTGGAATCCCATGGCTATTTGCTAATCAAACCAGTTACACAATCAACCCTCTCCTGCTCCCTATCATCATTTACAAAAAATAAAATAAATATTATGATCAGATGTCAGTAATGTCTCCTAGATGCTGTACTGGGACCGAGAAACTAGGACTGAGATGAGGATTAATCCTAGCTGAATCCTTGTAGGATGAAGCAATTCTCTTTTTGCCTCTTCTTGTACAGCCCTTTAGAATACGTTCCGCTCTTGTCAAGTCAGATTACAAGTGTGGAAGCGATCACTGAGAGCATCACTGGAGCTGCTCCTTTAGTCTGTCTCATGCAGGCCTATATACATCAACAGACTGATGCTCAGGAATAGTGCATACTGTGTCATTATTCCCCCTTATTTTAAATGTCTAACAAATTACACCATTAAACAAAGTGTTAAAAATTAGTGTAATAATATGAAGACATTTTGGCAGATTTTAATAAAAATTTCTGAGAGTAGATAATAGTGAGTTCAAAAGCTAAAAGACAAACTAATGCATTGAACGCCAACCACCTATTTTATATACATTATAAACTAAATTTGTTTAATTCCAACTTATTAAGTAGGTCTGTACGTTAACAAATTTTGCTGGACAATGCATTGTCCCACAAAATATTATACCACTGAAAAATCAAAAATACTTTAATTTCCAAAGAAGATCATTTTGATAAACTCTAGTTTGTCCTCAAAGGTTGGGGAAAAAAAAAAAAAGAAAAAGAACCTAAAAGTAAACCAGTTAAAGAAGAAAATTATTGAGTTGGAAGCATAAAATTTTATTGAAATAGTAGCAAACTTTTTAAATCATCTTTGTAAGATAATATCTAAAAGTTTTCCCCAAAAACCACACCTGATACCGGTTTATTAGGAATGACTGCCACAGGGTTAAATCCCAATTTTTTGGACTGTGCCTGTGAGCAGTGACATTACCACTCCGATCCAAAGGGTGGCGCCAAACATGGAGAAGATAGAAAAACATAATTTTTTTTCTATTGTTCTTTTCAGTAGTTTTCTTCTCTTTTTTATCATCAGTGTATAAGCTACTGCACTGTCATCTTCTAAGAGATTGGAGAGAAAATTGTGTGTGTGTGTATATATATATATATATATATATATATATATATACAATTTATATACATATATATAAATTGTGTATATATATATATTCCAACAGCTTTACACTGCAA